>CAKNXH010001858.1:120700-133771 GCA_932178445.1 Andricus quercusramuli | reverse complement strand
ATTACTCAGACAAACAACATCGCTTTAACACCATTACTAATCTAACTGAACAAAATATTTCAAATTTCAAGAAAATATTTCAGAATTGAAAAAAAATAAGAAATTATGAAAAAACTTTGCATTTCTTAAACAAAACTATTCTTTTCCGCCATGTTACGTTTAATGTGTAAAAATTTCACAGTATTATTTTATTTTACATACAATCAAAGAAAATCACACGGAAAATCAAAAATCGAAAACGTTTTTATGTGCTACAGGTCCTTCAAGTAAGAATCAAGCGTGAATATTTATAGGGTCCCTTTCTTTAAGGCCAATGAACCTAACCATTATGAAATAGGAAAAATTGTTAACATTTCTTCAAAAAAAGTTGCCCTTGCCAAAAATTCCCTGTCTGTGGAGAATCACCCATATAGCTGTATAAAAATAAAATGTATAAATCGAAAATTCCTTTTTCAAAAATTAGTTGAAGTTTTAGTTTTTCAGTTAATAAATAGTTAAGCTCGACTAATCGGGAGCGCGGTATAAACAGTCGTGCGTACTTGAATGTGAGTCTAACAAAGTGTATTGAAGCGAGCACCATGATGGGGTTAGCGAGGGGAGAACAGCAGTCACTACACTACGTTGGACTCCCGCTCTCGTACGCACGATCGTTTACACCGTTCTTTCTGATTGGTTCAGCTTAAATATCTAATGACTCAAAAACTGAAACTTTAACTGGTTTTTGGAAATAGAATTTTTGATTTATTTGTTTAATTTATACACAGCCATATAAATCCGGACACTTGAGTCTGGGACACCCTGTAGAGCGATATGACTCTGCGACTATACGAGTATTGTCATATTGGGAACTCTTGATTGCATCACGCATGCTTAAAAAGAGTCCTATTTTCGGAAGCTAAAACCGCGATTCTCGTAATATTGAACATATTTAATTCTAAATGTCGTCTTTATTGGCATAAAATGTGTGACAAGTTGAAAAATGTCTGGAAAAAATGATATTATGATACACAACGTGGAACCGATTTCTCTGATTTGAAGGATATTTTCATACATTGGAACCTGCAGAATTACATCGAAGTTCTTCAGCGTGAGTGTTCTTTTATCGCTAAGTTTATGTGTATTTTATATGTATTTTCCCTACAGGAAATCTTTTCAACACAGGTAACTATTTAGGAAAACGAAGTCTAGCAATACATTCTAGCTGGGGTAGCAAGTATTCAGGGCAATACACCTAAACATTTTTTTCAGTGGTTTGAAGCCGAAAAGAAAGTTTTAGGGACGGACCCTGTCTGTCTGTATGTCTGATAGGACTCGTTTTGTTGATTCTATGCATCGAAAATACTATGAATAAATCGCAAATTATCATTTTGAGCCAAACGACGTCAGATACTGAAAAAAGTTTTAAGGAGGAATTGCAGCTTTTGAAAAGTTTTACAAAATTTGTTTCACTATTTTTGTATAGGACTCGTCATTTCGGCTTTATTTATCGAAAGATCTATGATTATCAGAAATTTAGGCAATAATGATGGACTTCATAATGGAACACGATTACAAATTCTAAAACTAGATACATAAATCCAATATAAAAGTATAATGCTAATTATTGCAAGTAAAAAAGGAAAAAACAATTATACTGCTATATACAAGTATTTCGCACCGAACTAATATTTTTAATTTGCAGATCTAAAATTTTTCAATAAACTTATATTCTATCTGAATAATTAACTATTGCTTTCATTTCAATCCTTGCGAATTTATATAAAAAGAGTTTCGGAGTAACGAAAAATAATCAATATTTAAAATTTAAGAAAATGAATTCAGAATAAAGGAAACTTTAAATTCCTTTTTATCACACCATCATCATAAGTGCGATTTTAGTTACTGCGAATGATACCCGAAATAGCCATTTTTAGCATAGGCCGTAAAATTTTCACTTAGGGTATTTAGGGTATTTATTTAGGGAACTTAGGGTACTTAGAGTATTTTAGTATCTCCGTCTCTGTACCCTGTCGGGTTTTTAGATTAGGACTCTATGCAACCTATTTGCACTTATGATTGACTGGTGTGATAAAAAATAGTATGTGACACTCGGCTTATGAGTGGCACTTTGCCTCGTGTAAATTGCAATACTCGTCTCGTCTCGGCTACGCCTCGACTCTCACACTCGGCCAAAAAAATACCACTTATGGTCTTTGTATCACAAATAACTATTTTAGGGTGAGCATGTCCAGTTAGAATTAGAATCAGCATTTACTTATTAAGTCCTTAGTGGCGGGGAGGCTAAATTGCTGTACCCTTATTTACAAAAAACTGGAATAGATATATAAATAAATAATATATATAAAAAATATAATATATATAATAATAATAAAATAATAAAAATATATAAATAAATCACTAGGTTAAAGTTTTATAATATCGGATATATATTTTAAAGTACAGTACAATAATATTATATATATATATATATATTGTGAATTATACATAAATTTTGAGGCGTATATGTTAAATTGTGTATATTATGTGTATATTGGATACTTCTCCATAGTGCATTTTCGAAACAATTTCATCGCAATTATTGTTCGCTTCGGACTTTTCGTAATTTTTATTTTTAAGTTATAAGAAAAACATAAATATTAAAATTAAAATTTTCATGAATTTGGCTTGAAAGGTATCATCAGGATTCAGTAATTTTCTTAAGAATTTTTTCGAAATGGGAATATAGATTCATTAAAGTGCTATCTAATGGCCTGTGCAATTAGAAACAGCATGAGTATTCCAAAGTTACCTCATCTATTATACTTTTTTCATAAATTTAAAAAAAAACCTAAGGAAACATTTATGAACAGAACGCAGATGTTCTGAGAAAATTTCAGAACCTTTTGCCATCTCCTTTATGAAGGAGAGCCTTGAAAATATAAAAGATCAGAGAGGTTCGATACATCTTTGTATGAATTTACCCTCATAATACCTTGGAAACCCGATGAAAAATATTAAAAATAATTCACTATTTTTATTTCAATGAATATTAAACGATAACTTAGTATAAATTAATAAGAACGAAACAACAGTTTTTCTTTTAGTATAATTACATATTTTGTACTTTCACCACTTCATGCTTGTAATTATTTTTTATATTTTTATACGTAAGGATCCGTAAGAAACTAGAGATCAAAAATGAGAATTGGTGACTGGTCTCTTGTCAAGCAAACGACCTTTTTTCAAAAACTAAATGAGATATCTTGCCGAAATTTTTGGAGACTACAAAAAATATTTCAGTACGCGTCATGTCGGTCTGGCCAATTGACGTTTCACTCAAGCTTGTACTTTGTATAATTGTATCACATTAATTTGTATTTTCAATGTATTTATGAGCATGCCCTAAGATTGCCTATTGGTTATTAGGCAGGCACTAAAAGCATGTTGTCAACTACATTACAAACTAAAAACTAATGAAATTGCATTATTCAAATAAAGAGAAACTTAAATGAAACCAGAATGACATACGCTGATATATTTTCTGCCGTTTCCCAAAATGTGAGCAAGTTATTTTATTTATTTTCAAAATATTAAAAAAATGGTAGAAGTTTAGCTGGCCCGGCCGATGGGAATGGTGATCTACCATTTCGCTATCTGGTGACAAAGTACTCTTCCTGTCCATTTATGTTTGCATTGGTTTGGTGTCCTTTCATTCTGGTCATTTGCAAAAAAAGAAGCCACAGACATGTCCCATGTATATTCTCAACGACCTGGAGAAGTAGGATTTTGAAATCCATAACCGTAGTTTACATTATCTTCTAATTCAACATAGCCATTTTTTCTAGCGTTAATCTTATGTGGAGTTCTAAACTTATTAGAAAGCTTAGTAGAAGGCCTAGTAGAAGGCCTAGTAGAAGGCCTAGTAGAAGGCCTAGTAGAAGGATTAGGAGGAGGCTCCTTAAAATAGGGAAGATCGATTACAATTGTATCGTCAGGCACGGCCGTTTCACTGTCGAATAGAGTATGTGATGCTGCCGGTAAAGCCTTGTAGGTTCTCACTTTTACCATAATCATTCCAATCTTGTAATTTTCTGGATATATTGGACGAAGTTTTCCATTTATGATTGCTCCCAGGATCAGACCCTGAGCTACTCCAAATGTAACTTTTCCCGCTAATCGTTGCATATGGTTGTCCCTATCCAAGTAATAACGAATGGGAGGATATTTAGGTCTTGACCACGGCCAACTAGGTAACTTCGGCAAATGCTTCAATACCTGTGAACTTAATTCTGTAAGAAATAATAGAAAATTCTTTGATAAAATGTTCAGATTCAGCGAATTATTAGAATCAGTAAAGCAATAATCCAGAAGTATTCTTTTGCAGGACTGAGGAAGTTTAGAACATGGAACATTTTATAAAACAATAAGTAGATTCATTTACACTAAATAGGAACAATTGGAGCCATGGCAGAGGTAACGTTAAATTAACACAAGTGTTGTATTCATCGAGTTCGAAAGAGTAATTAATTTTTTTGAACTGTTGTTCTACTCCGTGAAAGCGCTCTAATCGCTACAGTGTAAGCGATAATTCCAAAATTGAATTTAGACAGGAATTTCACAATCGTTAAAGTTATTCACTTTTGATCAATCTAAACCTCAAAATTATAGGTGTTTTTTCAAATCTACCTTCGAAACTTCTAAACAGGGATAAAAACAGAAAAATGTATTTGCCTAAGTGTTGAAAAAAATTAAAAACCTGAATTCGGTAAATTTCAAAAATAACGATTCTTCCTTTCAAAAATAATGTTTCATATTGCCGACTCTCGACCTGTACTACTAGCACTTCTATTTTCATTCTATCCACGAATTTGAGTAAGCTTTTCTAGCCTCTTTTTACACGGAAGAAAGTTGTTTGAGTTTATAATTTTTTCGGACTTTTTTTACCTTATAGAACTCCATGGACACAAAACTTGTGTTGATCCAACGTCATTTCAGCCGAGGCTTCAATTAATAATTTGAAAACAGTTTATGAGTTGAATTGAGTAAAGTTGATAAATAATTTATTATGTTATAAACCTTACTGAACCATGAACCACTTCAGCTATTCAAGATGGGATATATAAAGAAATAAATACGTTTTTAAAAAAATCAACAAAAAAATAGTAGTAGGTATTATATTTGTCTATCCGATAATAAGTAATATTTGGGTAAAAAAACGTAATGCACTATATACGGCTATTTTTCGATAAACATGAAACAAGTTTCATTCTTTCAACATAATAATAACTGATTTCATTATTAATCCTGGAAGTGGCGCTAGGGACTCTCAACTGACAAATTCTATATAGAAAAACACTACACAGCTGATTTTACATGCGGGGACTCTACACAATATTATTCGCCAAACTATATTCTAAACTCATCACAGTTAAGGGGCCGTGCATGGAATAACGTGAAGTCTGGGGGGGGGGGGGGGTCAAAGATTTTTCTATTTCTCCAGTGGGGGGGAGGGGGTATGTGGCCAAAAACTTTTCTTAAGTAAGATATTTTAAAGTCTGCGTATTACAAACAAATGAAAGTTAAACAGATTGTATTGTAAACAGGTGTTTTTTGGAGCAAACTAATTCTTACTCTAGTACGTTTTACATTATATCTTTAAAAAATTAAGTTACTTCATTAATAAATGTAACAGTATTACTTATGATTCACCCAATAATATTATGAATTCATGAAATAATAATAAATGAATAAACACAAAAAACTTAATGTATTTTCCTAAAGTTTGCACCCCCCCCCCCCCCCCCCCACACACCCACTTGAGCTCCTGTAAAATTTGCTTTGACTCCTCTCCCTAAATCTTACTAAAATTTTAAAAACTAAGGGAAGGAACATACATAAAATATGAACTTTGTACATTAAGTAAACGTGAAACCTTAATAAAAGTACTCGTAGAAAATAAATTGTCGCAAAATGGGCATAAAATGTCTTAAAATGGCTTGAAATTCCAATAAATTGATTACATTTTTTTTAATTCATTTCTTTTTGTAGGAATGCAATATTTTTTGGTGATGAATGCAACGGTTGAGTTAAAAATTAATCTGTTTTGGTTGAAAATTACCTTTTTCGCTGTAAGTTTAACATCATGGTAAAATAATTAAATCATTATTCATTTAATTGATGAAATAATAAATTAATAAGTGATTATTAAATAATTTACGATAATTTTAAAATATCGTAATAATTTTTTAACTGAAAAATTAACTATTCCATTTTTCGTTGAAAATGTATTTCTTTTATCGAAAATACAATTATTTGGTTGAAAATTATTGTATTTTGGGAGGTATTTTGTTGAATATTCGTTTTTTGGGTGAAAAACTAACCGATTTGGTTGAAAATTTAGCTATTTGGTTGAAAATTTATTTATCATTTTGAAAATTATTCGTCTTTTTCGTAGAAAGTCAACTTTTTTGTTACAAATGAAACTGTTTGTTTGAATAATAATATGTTTTAGTTGAAAATCTAATTATTTTGTTTAAAACTTATCTTTTTTGGTTAAATTGAATTTCTGTACCTGAAACTAAAATCTTTTTTATGCAAATGTGAACTATTATACTTTTTTTTAAATTCATCTTTTCAGGTTGAAACTTCAACCCCTTGAATAGAAGTTAAACTACTTTCTTAAAAATTCATTTTTTTTTGGTTAAAGATTGGAAGTGTCTACGCGTACCGCAAGAATCCAGCTATATGTACCGAAATTTCGGTACAAATAGCCCCTTTTCCAGCTCCCCCTACTCGCACCGAAAAAATCTGGCTACTTGTATTGAAATTTCGGTACACGGAGACACGGCCTTAATGATTCATAAAAATAGAAAATTCATCTTTCTGGTTGAAAATTGAACTACTTTGTTGAAAATTTCTTTTTCTAGGTAAAAATTAATTTTCTTTGACTGAAAATTGAACTCTTTGGTTGATAGTTAATTTTTTGTTGAAACTCTACATTTTCGGGTTGAAAATTCAACCGCTTTGTATACAAAATTCTTAATCTTAAAATTCAATTATTTCGTTGAAAATTCATTTCATATGTTGAAAATTTGTCTTTTTTCGTAGAAAATTATCTTCTTGCCTGAAAATTGATCTATTTGCTTAGAAATTTATGTAATTTGTTGAAAATTCGCATTTTTGTTCTTCATTGACTAAACAACTTTTTTGGTTGAGCATTTAACTATTTTGTTTTGTAGTCTTTTTCTTCTGCTTAATTCAAATGCATTTTATTCAAAATTAATTGTTTTATTTTGGTTTGAATATCAATTATCACATTTTGTATTGAGGATTCATCTCTCTTGAATAAACTTCGATAAAAGTTTACTTCTAAATGAATTCAGGAAAAAATTGCGTCAGATGGAGGGGAGGGGGTCAAAACTTACGGATCCTAACAGTTTAAGAAATAATATTTTTTTAACTCTTCGCACGCACAATTATAATAGATGAATTTGTTTTTAATCCTGTACAATGAAGTTCTATCCTCTAGATCCAATTTAGTGAAATTCTACCGATTATACTGGTATAATTCTACTGATTCAAGTAAAGAAAAGTGGGCCGCTTATAAGATAAGTAGGAATATACTTTTACCTTACCTAATTCAAGTTAAGAAATAATTCCTTTAACAATGTATGCAATCTCGTTCAAAAACATGAATTGAGAAAATATTATAAATCATATAATGAAATTAAACTGCATAATTTTAAGACAATTCTTTCTACCATTTACTTAATACTGTTATAATAAACAACATGGACACTTGCAGGAAAAATTGAGGTTGGTTGCAAATAAGAGATATGGATAAAATATGTAATATGAAAAATGAAGAATGTACAACAATTTATTCGAATAGTGGAAAATATCCACAGAAAACTTGTCGAGAAAACTGCAGTATGCCGCAAGCCAATTTAATAATTTTTTAATATTTTAATTTGTTTTGTATAGAGCATGGCAGGCCCAATTTTTTTGAGTTTTTCATTATGGCTTGCAAAATTATTTTTCCATATCAAAATGGACGATCTATTTCAGATTTTGAAACCGATATCTTCAGTTTTCAGAACCTATTTAATGCACCCTGGTTAGCACCTAAACATCTTCTTGAATTACAATATAATGTTAATTGTGTTGCTATTTATTCACCAAATCATTTCTCTCTGTGTAGATTTATTCATTATAATGTAGCAGTTGATTTAAAAAAAGAACTTTTGTATAAAAATATAATTTTTGTGAAAAATAAAGTTAATAAGGGTACTCTAACATTTATTCGAAAACGGTTTACTCTTTCAGTTACCTTTTTTCTCCTGTATGTGAATTAATAGCTTGACCTGGTCTCAAAATTACACACAAATCTTTTTTTGTTCCAAAGATCGAGGATGCTCTTCTATTTTTGATTTATCAACAAAATTATTTGAATTTACATTATACAAAGAGAAAAGGTTTTAAAAAAATATTCTTGTATGTTTGTGCGGACTGAAGATATTGCTGTTAAAATCTAAGAAAAATCATGCTGACCCATTTTGATATTTAGAAGATGATTTTCGCGAATGATAATGAAGAACTATTTTTTTAAATCTATCGACCGACCCACAGTATAGAGTTTGCTGTGCAGAATAAATTTGTGCAGAATTTTTGAAACTAAAATAATAAAAAATTCAGAAATTGGTTTGTGTGGAGCATTCTATGCAGAATTTGATTGAATAGAGTTTATTTAAATTCGCAAAATTCCATTATAACTTTGTGTATAGTAAAGTCTAGCCACTTGGAGGATTAAACGTTGTCACTGTTATTAGAAATTTTAACCAAATACACTTGAAATCGTATTCATATATATGAATAATTATATTTACCAATTGTGATGAAGATAACCACTAAGATAAAAACCAGATTACTGCTGACGATCTTCATCTTCTCTAAGTGAAGGAAACTGTTTTACTAACGAATGCACTGGAATGTAGTTTATCAGGGATTATATACTACGGGCTATCTCATTTGCCCTTGTACAACATTTCACAAATTTTTGTGTTCCATAAACATGACTAATGGCAACTGTACTTTTCTGAGGAAATAGAATGATCAATGTTATTTCGGAAATGAAAAACGATGTCAAGCGTATAGAGAATAATGCACTTTAAATTCTTTGAGATTAAACATAATTCCTAGGTACATGTGTTATATTTTTATCTTAGAATCAAGGTTCATCAATATTATTCTCGTGGTCTAGATGTGAAGTTCGGTATAGTTCACTGAAAAACAAAATACTGGATCCAAGGAAATGCCTTTTTTTTCTTTTCTTGGAACCAAGAATTTGTTAACTGCAGATGAGTAAATATGGTTCGTAGGCAAAACAGTCATGCCTCAACTAGAATAAATAATAATTTCTTTGGTGATATTTTTATATTATATTTTTACACATTTACATATATTGTCTAATATCACAAATTTTACTTTCTTCACGTAGGTTATGAATGTCAAAACGAAAATAATCCATCACATCGAGTTTTTTTTAACGGGGTAAAAAGTAAGCACAAACAATAGTTTTTCTTCTCCTTTCAGAAGTTGGTTAACACTAATAATAAGGCGAAAGATTTTACGAGATATGTAGCTCAAATGGAAGCTTACAGCTCAATCTATGATCCGTTAAAAAAAATAACAGGCAAAAGCGCTCTAGTAAAGAAGAAAGCGTTTAATATAAATTTAATTACCATTGACTTTAAAAAAATATTTTCATTAGGAAACTTACTTTTTTTCAAATTCTTCTTTCAGTTTTTTATTTATTGCATTATTATAGAATTCTTCGTTATATTGTAAAATTTTTGCACATGGTTTCCAATGAAAAAATAAAAATTCTAGTTTATACATATAATTTTTCACAAAATAAATAAAAGTTTAATATATTTTTTATAAATTGTTTCTCGTTTGCATACATATCTAAAAATTCTGATAAAGAATTTATGTCATTATTTTTTTAAACAAATCGAAAAACAAAGTTTTACAAAAATCGGTTTTCGCATTAATTACTTCAAAGGATATAATTTTTATGAGTGCCTCAGTAGTGGCAATGGCGTACTTGAAAGATAAATGGTACATCTGCAATTAACAATGACCTGGAAGACTCTGAACGTGTAGAAGACATTCAGTTGTTTTTAAAAAAAGAATTTATCCGTGGAGTTCCATGCAAGTTTTTTCTTCAATAGTTATCGAATGGTAATAAATGGTAATCAAATCACAAGTCTGTTTTCGAATAGATTAAATTTCATAAGTGTTTGAAGTTATGTTTGTGCATTAAGTCTAAAAAATCATTACCAGGTGCCAACAATTCCAGATAGTTTTAAGTTTTTGCTTTTGCAATAAAATAGTATAATAGATACATAAAACTTGGGTTTCAAGTAATTCAGGAAACTAGTTATTGATAAATATGAAGAATATGTAAAAATCGTTACACCTGTCACTCGAAAAAATAAATTTTAAAATTATAAGAATGAAAACTGGATGAGCAACTGGATCAGAGGCAATTGGGTTTTCCGCTCCTAAATACAAACATTTGAAAAATTTATATTTGCATCACCCTGAAACATTGTAGTTAATAACCACAGACTACTTCAATAATTTTTGGTGCATTTTCGAAAATTGAGTACATAGAAATAATTTTATTTATTGTGTCTAGTTGTCATTCTTATATTTTTATAAATTCCTTCATTACAGTTGCGAACATTCCTCGAAATTTTTGCATATCAAAGAATACATAGATTGCAAATATTTAACAGGCCCAAAAAAGACCTTACTATATTTTCGTAAGTTTACAAAAAAAATACGCTGTTTTTAAATTTATGCGATGAAAAACTGGATAAGTACCATTACGTTTTTCACTCTTTCAGGTAAACCAATTTTTTCCAAATATTTTCATAACTTCATTCAGGGTGTTTACTCAACTAAAAAACCTGGAAAACCTGAAAATGTCAGGAAAGTTTTTCAAAGTCATGTACATTTTTCGACCGTCGTGCTTAAATTTTATTTTTGTGAACAAAAAATATAAACTTGAGTTTTTACTTTTCACTGAAAATTATTTGTAAATATCTTACAATATAAAAAAAATCTTTTGAAAGGCATTATATAAGAAATTAGAAAATATATTCTTCAACCGAAATTAGTTCACCAATCAACATATTTTTTCAACGTCCATGGTAATAAAATGTATGTCATTCCTTTTCTTTTTTACTAGAGCGTTGTAGCTGTTTTTTTTAGAACGGGTCATGGAATCAGCTTTGAGCTCTCATTCAGGCTTTCTCGTAAAATATTTTCGCTTGTCAAGTGTTTAAAAACTGTTCAGAGAAGGAAAAAGACGATTGTTTGTTTCTATTTTTACTTTTTGACCCAGTTTTTTTTAAACTAGACGTAATGGATAAGTAATTGAATCAAAACAAATAATAATTAACTAAATATTATTTATTGAAAGTTTTTATTTGAAGTTAAGTACTCTTTCATTGAAAAAATTAGGGCATGTATTGAAAGCACATTTTAGGAAGATGATTATGGATATATTTCAATAAAAAGTCATTTCTTTGATCAATTTTGACTTAAATTTCAACCAGTCTGCACTGTAAGGTGGTCCGATTTTTTTTTTGAATTTCCATTCATATTACCCGGAAATTTTTTCGAATCTACACAAAAATAAATCCAATATTTTTGTTTTGGAAATAATGATATTAGATTAATCGAGTTCCAACGGAAAATTTCTCTTCATAATTAGCCATAGAATGGGAATAAAATATTAGTTTTCGGAAATCATCCCCAAAAGTCATTTTCATAGGGTCCAAAAAACCCCATCAGTGAAAACTGTGTTTTGCGAGTTTTTGGCGCTAATTACGATTTTTTGCGGTTTTTTTTTAATTAAAATTATCCCTAATACATTGGATACTATTTCAGGCTGATGATTAAATATTCATATAAATTGTCTAAGCAATTTATTATTGTTTTTAGCCATTTTCTTTTAGAATAGAGTTAGAAAGTCGCGGTTTTTAACAAAAATGTCCGCTTCTCGTCCAAGTATTCATTAGAGTAAGATAATAATAATTATTGATTAACATAATTATTTGAACAATTCATTATTATTTTGGTGTATCCACATTTTATTTAATGTTCTTATTATTTTTTTTTTCAAACTTTTTCTTGGGTGAACCCGGTTTTTCGTCATAGCCACGGACTAAGTCAAGTGATTGATGAGATGAGAATGTTATAAGTTATTTCAATACGTTGTTTGAAATCATTTACGATGATGTTCTAGGTACAAAATTAGAAGCATGGTGTAGTTTGCAGTTCGGCTTTGCCGCTGTTATCCTTACACAGCGGCCGTGAGTGTTGAAGGTGACACCAGTCGCCTCTGGATGCTTTCTTAGAGCTACCATGTATCACGCCATAGGTTCTTAGTCACTTGCTTCCTGATGGTCTAGGAAGTTTCTTACAATGCGACAGGTGTTTAATAAAACCGCTTTTTGAGCTGCCGCCAGTACCCTACTGACTCCTAAATGTTCAAGATGTTCAGTGCATCTTGCGTGCACATTGCCTGTAGCTGAAATCACAATAGGATGAATAGATTCATGTTTCACATTCCTCCATATTGCGTTAACTTCATGCCTTAGCTCGCTATACTTATAAATGGTGGTTGTATAGGTTGTCTGCAAATTTCGGTTAAGCGGACAAGCAATGTCGATGATGTAGACTCTTCCACTTTTTTTCTCTCGCATCACGATGTCAGGTCGATTGTTTCGGATGTAATGATCCGTCTGGATAGTCACATCCCAATATAAGATGTAATCTTCATTTTCTAAAACGGACATTGGAATGTATCTATAGAAAGGCATCCATTCTGTCAAGAGTCCTAGGTTTAGGGCAAGTTGTTGATGTATAATGCCCGCCACATCATTATGTCTATGCGTATATTCTCTTTGAGCCATTACGCGACAACCATCAATAACGTGTAATAAATTTAAATTTAAAATTTAGAATTTAAAATTTAAAGATTTTTCGGGTTTCAATCGTGTGCGAAACTATGAATGT
>CAKNXH010001858.1:83618-110700 GCA_932178445.1 Andricus quercusramuli | reverse complement strand
TATTAGTATGAGAATTTGAATAAAAGTATAATTTAATCCAAATTCGCCTTTTTCATTTAATAGATTAAGGGTAGATAGATGAGTAAGTAAAAAGATATATGTTTGAGAATAATCAATTTTATTCAGAAAAACCTTAATATTAATACAAAGATACTTACAAACTAGACTTATCTATCCAACTATTGTGAGAGTCGTCAAACCCTAACCATTTTACAAACAGCTCATTTCCACGTTTTTTCAGTACTTTTTCCACAAGATAAATGTCTGGATGTCTAACTTTGCCAAGTTCTTGTTCATAAAAACTACCTGCAATAGCTTTATCTCGATAATCTTTAAGCATATACGTCACTGGTTCAGTATTCTTAACATGACTTATGGTAAATATTTCAGTTGTCCAATTCGGTGTGTAGCCTTTCTCAAAAACATGCTTAAATTTACTTATACGAACTTTATCTCCAACTTTAAATTTAGCTTTCTCAACTGCTTGTTTCACATTGAAATTTTTGTATACATTGAACAACAATTTTTTCTCAGTTTCTTTAGTAACATCTTTTGGTTTCATTCTAATAGTCTGATGTTTGGTATCGTTGTAAGAAAAAATTAAATCTTTCAAAATATCTATCCACTTATAATTACCCTGCAAGCTAAATTGCATCCACATTTTATTCTCCAAGGTACGATTAAATCGCTCGCAAATTGATGCTTTCAAATTACTAAATGTCGAGTACAAATTTATCTTATATCGCTTCATAAGCTTCTCAAAATGCGAGTTGTAAAATTCTTTACCTCTATCAACATGTAAATTTTTTGGTACGCGTCCTTTATCAAGTACAGATTTCATGGCTGCAGCTACATCATCACCCTTCTTGGATTTAACAGGAACAGCCCAAGCAAATTTTGAAAATATGTCAATTACAGTTAAGATGTACTTGTATCCTTTGTTTACTCTCTCGTACGGTTGCATTTCAACAAGATCAGCTTGCCAGGTCTCATCAATTCCACGGATGTCAAAATGTCGACGTTGGTAATTCCATCTAGCTGGCTTGTGCAGCTCCTTCACCAACTGCTGCTTCTCAACGTCCATTTTTGAGTGCATTCAGTCTGTTGTCTACTTGACTAATGAGCTCTGAATTTCGATACACCAGTTTTTGAATTGATTCAACATCAATTTTCGCATTTTTGAAAAGTTTATCTGTGGAATTTTCCAAAGTCTCAATCATCATATTATTATTGACTACTTCAGTTCGCAAGGAAGCTATAACATCGTAGATAGTCTGAAGTTCACGCTGTACCATATGTTGCATCATAATTAACAGCATCATTCTGCTCTTGTGCATCAGCCACTTTACACAGCCTTTTATTATTCATGTCATAATCTCCTTCAGATGTGACTTTGAAGCCAATTCCAGGAGGACCACGACTTGTACTCCCTGCTCGCTTGGAATGACGCCCGAATACATCGATGCTCATCTTGTAAATGATTAAAATCTGGGCAAAACACTCATTAATATATAAATCCAGCTTCTCGCAGCTCTTCAATAATTGATATAATTTCGTTTGTGTGACTTGGATTTCCAGCTGCTTGAGACGCCAGCAGTAAGCGTAATCGATCTACCAATTCATTCGGGTCATCCCAGTAAATGTAGTCCATCAGACTACCCTGTCTAGCAATCATGTGTTGCGGGATCATACCTTTACCTGATGATGATTTTCGGTTTTTACTTCGCCTATTTGTATTTTTTGATGGAGATGTGGGAATTAATTTCTTTATAAAATTTTTATATTTAAAGGATTGATTGTCACGAATTTCGCCATCTGGTTTATAATTCTTTTTATACGCGTTTGTTGCAATGATAATTTGCCTATAATTTTCATGATCATTGGGGGTTATAGAGGACTCTTCGGGAACTTTTTTAAATAAAAGTTCAAGCAAGCCTTTACTTTTGGGAAAATTCAAATTACCCACATGAATATAGTTCTGACTGAAACTTATCGGAGAATCTCCAATCTTTAATCTATCTCTCGTTAATTTTCTCACTCCATACACATTATCGAGTTCTCTGCTTTTTTCACCCAACAATATGAGATACTTGTTTGCATCATCATCAACAATCCATGAAGATGTAGGCGTTTCTGAGTTATTTTCCTCTTCACTACGAGCTGATAACTCCTGCTGATAAATAACATTACTGGGATATTCAGTCTCGTCTGCTTCTTCCTCGTCATCAATTGATTTATATGACAAATCATCATCATCATCATTAATACTTTCTTCTACTTTACTCTTTGCTTCCCCTTCTTCTTCTTTACTTTTGATTGGCTCAAGTTTTTTTTCTTTCATATTCTTGAGACCACCAACAATTTTCTCGAGTGGATTAACAATGGGCTTAAAAGTCTCACTTAATGTTTGTTCAACTGTTTCTTTACCCAACTTTATTAACCTATGCTTCCGTCGAATTGATTCACTAGCTCTAGCAATTTGATGTAAAATATTTTTTTGCTTTTGGAAATTTTCCTGACGTGAAGACATGTTGATACATCAACGTCTAAGGTGCGACTGTTTCTGTATTGATCACAGCATATGTATATATTACTTTTCCAGATTTATGAAACAATAGAAACCTTTCCTATATCTACCTTGATTAAGATTCCTATCCTTGTCAATTACAACGAATCCATACTTATCGCCATTCCAGCAAGCTAAACACATATGTTTAAATTTTGAATAAGTCATATCAGTATTCACATGATCATCATAAATATGCTTTAGATTCATTTCATCTTGTTTAAATAACACAAGTAAATTAACATTATCGCGTACAAGATGTTTAGGAATATGGGCATATGTCTGGCTCAAGTAAAAACAGTCGACATCCTTGTGTCTACCCATAGAAAAAAATGCTCTTATATTATCCTGTTTCTCGCAAGCGACATCATCAAATACAATGACTGAATTTGGTTTTGCTTCACTTGGCATTATAACCTCCTCATGCTCATTGAAAGGATAGTACTCAACGCCATCTACAGATTGAAGGACTTTTCCAAAAATTCATACTTTGGTTGATTCAGAGATTTTGAGTAGATGTAAATATTTTCGAATCTCAGTCCATTTGGATGTATCAGTAGAGCCAGCAAAGCATTTGTCTTTCCACAGTTGGAAGGTCCACAAAATATTGCTCGTACGCTGTTTGGTAACAAATGTCCATGTCGTTTTTCTCTATTCTCGTTTTGAACAAGCAAATCAAAATTCTGGATAGGTAGTTTCACAGGTTGTGTTTTAAACTGCATCTTGACGAAGACTGACTGGAAATCCTATAAATATCTTGGTTATATAGGTTGAACCTTCAGTCCGAAAGTATCCCTTGCATAGATATGATCGTTCACAGAGGCAAACGAGTAAGTTGTAAACGAACCTCGAAGCAGGCAAGACGTGGAAGAGGTTTGCTCAACAAAATCATCAACAATTTGCCGTTTGAGTTGCACTTGCCTGGTTACCAGTACTGTGGACCAGGTACTAAACTAGCCAAACGATTATCACGAGGTGATCCAGGAATCAATCCACTGGACGCTGCTTGCAAAGAGCACGATATAGCCTACTCACAGAATAGAGAAAATATAGAGGCTAGAAACTCAGCTGATAGAGAACTAGCTGAAAAAGCTTGGAAACGTGTCTTGGCTCAGGACGCAGGCATAGGTGAAAAGGCGGCTGCTTGGGGAATAACAAACGCAATGAAGATGAAATCAAAATTCGGGATGGGTCTCAGGAATAAAAAACCTACCACTACACTGAGAAAAATTGTCGCTGCAGCTAAAAAGTCTATGATTTCAACCAATAATGCGCAAACTGCCATTAAATCTGCACTCAGAGGCGCACGCGCAGCTGTAATGAAGGCTGGTGGAAAAAGAAATGTGAATAAACCTCGTATTCTACCTGTACCGACCAAAGTAGGAGGATTTTTACCCTTTCTCATACCCGTTTTTGCGGGCCTCAGCGCTGCCGGGGCGCTAGCTGGTGGAGCTGCAGGAATAGCTAAAGCTGTAAATGATGCAAATACGGCAAAACAGCAACTTTCAGAGAGTAAACGGCATAATGAAGCGATGGAAGCCATTTCTTTAGGAAAAGGCCTTTACTTGAAGCCATATAGGGAAGGATTAGGGCTTCATCTAAAGCCGTATAAGCAAGGAGCAGGACTTAAACGCAAGTCAAAAAACTCAAAGTGAAGCTACCTCATCGGGCCTTAACTGATGCAGATTTACTCAAATTCGCAAAATCTTTGCAGATTCCGCATTTTCGAGGTGCTTTGAATGTGCTATTGTCAATCTTGATGATAAAAAAGGACCAGGAACACATTGGTGTGCCTATAAAAAGATTGGTAGTAAAATAATGTATTTCGATAGCTTCGGTAATCTTCGACCACCTTCGGATCTCTTCAAGTATCTCGGTGCTGGTAGCATAAAGTATAATCACGAGAGATATCAAAATTACGATACATTCGTGTGTGGACATTTATGTTTACGATTTCTATGCAATCAATTAAAATTTAAAAGTACGTTCAATCTATTTAAGTGCTGAAATTTGCAATATCAAGTCAGTTGAACGCTAGCAGTCATCATGGATGATTCATTGACACTGACATTATCGGGAACTTCTCCAATCCTGGAAACTCACTATTTTCCTCCGATTGAGTTGTCTCCTCATAAAAATTACGCACTTGGACTCGTTGAATTTCTAACTTTTAATTCGATACCTAATGTAGACATTGGTGAAAATAAATTTTACGTGGGTAATGAAATAATTGAAATACCTACAGGAAGTTATGAAATAGGTGACATAAAGCGCTATCTACAGAATGTTTTAGTCAAAAAGGGTATTGAAATTCATATTAAACCAAACAATAATACTCTAAAAAGCGAAATTTATTGCAGTCACGATGTAAATTTTGAGCCTAAAGATTCTATTGGTCAATTGCTAGGTTTCTCTCCACGCAGACTAAAAGCTAAACAAGTGTATGAATCTGATCAACCGGTATCAATCATAAAAGTGAATTCTTTGAGGGTTGAGTGTAGCATAACTACAGGTGCATACATTAGTGGCCAGAAAGTACATACTATTCATGAGTTTTTTCCCTTAGTGCCACCTGGATATAAGATAGTGGAAGTACCATCTCATGTCATTTACCTGCCAGTCGCCGTGCAGTCAATAGATCATATACAGCTCCGTATAGTTGATCAAGACGAACATTTGGTTAATTTTCGTGGAGAAGTTATAACAATTAGACTACACATCAAGTCTCTCTAATAATAATGGGTATTGTTTTCAACACAAAGATTGGCTTTGGTTATAATAAACCAGCACAATGCCAAAAGCTAATCAGTCGACAAATAGCAGTCAAAGGGTTAACACCTCAAAGTGCCCTCTTCCTAAAAAGTCAAGGTCTGAAGCTCAAAAGAAGAAGAAAATAAAGAGATTCAAGATTTTTTGCACCTGCATCTGTAAATTTGTCTATCATCGTTTGATCATTTGTCATGGACGGGGAAATTTTAAATATTCAAGCACCAATCATCTTTGATGAGTCGATTGCACACTGTGAAATTCATGCACATCAGCCTTATGCCTCATCAACCTTCAACAACAGTGATGAAATTCGGATTGCTGTTCAAAATCAGGACCACTGTCTCCTGCCGAGCAAAAGTTCACTTCACGTGCATGGAAGAATCGTAAGAACTGATGGAGAACCAGTTACAAACACAGTTTTAGTTTCCAATGCCATCTGTCATTTGTTTGAAGAAGCAAGATACGAAATCAATGCAATAGAAATTGATAGAAACAAGAATGTTGGTCTCACTAGTCTCATGAAAAATTATGTATCTCTAAATCCTGGACAATCACGTTACATACAGAATACTGGTTGGCTCGAAATAAATGATAATAATCAATCACTAACCATCGCTACTGGCTACTTTGATGTAGACATACCGCTTAACATGATATTTGGTTTTGTTGAAGATTATCACAAAATCATTGTCAATGCTAAGCATGAACTTATTTTGACAAGATCAAAAAGTGATGCAAATGCCATCTTGCAAGCGGCTCCCATCGAGCAGTATAAAATTGAAATTAATAAAATAGAGTGGTTATTGCCTAGCGTTAGACTGTCAGATTCACGAAAATTTCAATTGCTAAAATATATTGAGAAAGATCCACCTATTCCAATAAGTTTTCGAACTTGGGAACTGTATGAATATCCTCTACTTCCAACTACTTCAAACCACGTTTGGACAGTAAAAACCTCAACACAATTGGAAAAACCGAGATTTGTCATACTTGGATTTCAAACAAACAGAAAAAATAATACTACTAGAAGTTCTAGCAACTTTGATCATTGCAATCTGACTAATGTCAAACTACTTTTAAATGATCAGTGCTATCCTTATAGTAATTTGAATCTTGATATTAATCGAAATCAGTACGCTCTTCTCTACGAAATGTACACAAACTTTCAAGCTAATTACTATGGTAAAGAACCGCAACCATTGTTATCGAGAGGGGAATTTATACAGTATGCACCTCTAGTTGTTATTGACTGCTCTAAACAAAATGAGTCTCTGAAATACGGACCAGTTGATGTTCGTTTAGAATTTCAAACTAGTGACAATTTTCCTGCTCAAACGTCAGCATATTGCTTAATTTTACATGATCGTATAGTTGAGTATAAACCAATAAGTGGTGGAGTGAAAAAGTTGGTATAAAACTGTTGTAACCACATGGAGATAGTTTAGTTGCAATCAAGATGGACCACATTGTGGATATGCAGGGCTTCAAGTTACCAGACAATAAATTTGTCTTGAAAGAATTGGCTATATTACCATTCTTTGATGCTACAGGTATAAAGCCATATTCTTTTCTCTTTCAACCACCCTGCAAGTGGAAAAACATTCCACCAAAGTATAAGTCTATAAACATTTGGACAGAGCGCAATCATCATGGAATACCTTGGAATTCTGGTGATTTACCGTATTCTCAAGTGCCTGTAATTCTCGAGAATTTTTTAGCAGAGGCAACAAAAATTTTTGTAAAAGGCTTGGAAAAAAAGAATTGGTTGCAACAATTTGCAGAAATATCGTGTGAAATTGTTGATATGCTTGATTTGGAATGTCCCTCGCTAAAGGAATTGCGTGAAATGTTTAGAATTGATTATATTAAATGTACACATCATATGCATGAAAATTACTCTAATTGCGCAATTGAAAATGTAATTTTATTGGAAAACTGGATGACTATAGAACATGAATATTTTATTACTTGTTTTAATTTATAGAGATAAGACAAAAAATATTTTTCCATATACTTAATTTATAGTCTACTTATTTTGTAAGTATAATGTACTGATATTTTAGAAATAAATAAAAGAAAATGAAAATGAAATTTGTGTTTTGTTTTAGTTCCTTGTTCTTATAATAATAAGTGCGAATAGTAGATAAGCGAATCGTGAGTCAGCGAACATCATTGGTATTGTGGCTTGAAGAAACATCATCCTTCGGTAATGAGAGATTACGTCTGGTGGATCAGGTTGCAATAAATGAAAAACACCAATTTATATTCAACTTATTTTTCTTCTCTGCTCTTTATTTTCAGAGACTTTTCACTCACAGTGTAGCTATCTTACGATCTAAAAATTGATTAAACACTCATTCCTCAGCTTACATGTCATTCGTATAACTCACACATACACACACGCTTCACTCTGTCGCGTGAGGTCATCCGCGACTAGAGACCTGATGACGTACACGTTCCAGTAGCTTCGGGATTGGTGTCTTTAAGGAACCATGATCGTAGCTTCCGGAGCCTACAACTTCTCATAATAATAATAATCCACAATCTTAATTCAATATATGTACTGTATACAAATACTATAACTATATACATGAGATTAATTATATACAAACACTATAGACATGAGATTAATTATATACAAATACTATATACATGAGCTTAATTATATACATTATCAACTTCCATGGGTTTGTAAATTCTTTTGGCATATCCCCATGGAAGTGTATCTGTCGTTCCAGGAATAAGCACTCTTTTATCGTCGTGCCAGCTTAGTGCAATTTTTTTCTGTTTAATGGTGTGCACTTCGTGTTTTCTACTGCGGATCAAATTTTGGTACGCTGTTACATTTTCATATTTAAGGAGACACTTTTTATAATCATTAAATGTAATTTTCCTCAACGCAGACCCTTTCACACCTTTAGCTTTCTTTTTCTCACACCTTTCATTCCAGATTTTGTATACATATGATTTCGCTCTCAAACCAACAAACTCTGTTATAATTTTTCCACTGCACTCATCTTTCATTAGTCCTAATACTTTTTTATTTTTTAGCGGTATTCCGTAAACATTATCTGGAGGATAATCTGATGTGTCAAATTTATGAATATCCCGCTTAATGAAATCATAAATGTTTGGAACGGTGAAATGGTAGATGAGACTATCAGTGTCGGTGTAAAGCAATTCTGCGCGATTTCCAAAATTTGGTAAAATGTAGTTGTAATGAAAGTCGTAGGTAATTATTTTGGAGAGATCGAGAACAGCAAATCCCACATAAATTGGTTTATTAAATTTAACATTAAGTCTTTTTGATTCAATAATAACCATATCTTCATCGAATATGACACAGCTATGAAAATTTGGCTTGGAAATCAGAGCTTTTGCACCGTACCTTCCATCCCATTTTGTTATCAATCTCACTTCTCTATATTTTCTAACATTCTCCATTGTTTTGCCAAAGACAGAATTGTTCATCAGCTTGTAGAAATTTTTCTCAAAATCATTGCTAGACATTTTTCGTTTCTCTGTATTTAGGTCAATGTACTCTTTTAGCCAAGGTTTTTGCTCAAACTTTAGAATTCGATGAATTTTCGTTACCTTCAGCCCCAAACTCAAATACTTTTTCAAATTTCTATAGTGGACTACGTAATTGTTCTTTGACAATACGCTCGTTATCAGTTTTGGTATTTTACATGAGGAATTAGGCGGTACAAAGTGCTCTGGAGCCAAAGGCAAATCTCTGTGAAGATCATGCAATTCTGCAGGATATTCCAAGTCTACCTCCAAAATGTAACCTATTGGTGAATCGTCTGGAATACTTTGTACATTGATATTTTGATCAAGTACCCATTCGAAACCACCAAAAGGTAAACATTGGCTCATTGCTGCGCCATACTGGTTGTTGATATCAAAATATGAGATATATGATTCAGGTTCGCTTGGATTAAAATCTGATCCCATGAATCGGTTATTCGCTTTGGCATATCTGTTTGAGCACTGCGATACACCACCACGATTACCCCTCTCAATTAGAAGAATCATTTCAGGATCTGTTAATAATTCAAGTTCAATTCCGATTAATTTGAGCATCGCATCAAAAGCAAGACCTGGAGCTGTATAGTAATGTAAGGGATCGAGATTGTAGGTTGAAAAGCAATTTTTTCTGAAATTTTCAAAAATATCAGCCAAAAGTAAAACGTCGGTTTTCAAGTATAAATCAGAGTATTCTCCCAAAGTTTGTACATGGAACGTTTTCCAAATATTGCATGCATGTTGGTAATCTTCATCGGAAATTTCGTCATTATTTAATTTTGAATAAAATGCGCTTTTAGGTGGTAACTGATGGTCATTTAATTTTTCCCAATCATTAATATAGTCGTAAGGAAATACTCCTTTTCTGACTAATAATTGAAATTCTTCCGGATTATTGCAATGCTTGAGAGTAATTTTTTTATCATCATTTGCCAGATAAGAAGATAATTTTTCAAGGCTACTTGGCATGAAACGAAACGAATCTATAAACCGAAGATTTACTTTTGTACCGGCAACATATTTCGTGAACGAGATGTATTTCTCTTTGTTGATGGGTAATAATTTAACCTCACCCTCAAACTGTTTAGCTAATGCTTTGATGAAAAAATGTGAATCATATCCTGACAAATTATGGAAAACTACTGGTACAGTGTGTGAGTCCTTGTAATTCACATTGCAGCCCTGATGACTTGCACCACGAAACTTACCTGTAAAGTGACAATGGTCGTGATGCCTGACGTCATCCTGTTGAAATGGTTGTTCGCAAATGTGACAGTTTTGAGCAGACCTAAACTCTGCTTCTTGCTCTGGACTGAGTTTCTCCATTGGTACAATGCATGTTAATTCAGAATCAATATTTTCGGCAATTTCTTTTAATTCATTTACGAACCACTTTATACAATCTTTCTCACGATAAATTTGAAATTTTGAACGAGAGTCATCAAAGCTGCAATGTAAATATAATGCAACACTGTATGGAACATGCTTTTGATACGGCCCTATATTGAAAGGATTTTCAGAAACTTCCATTAATAGACATTCAATGTCAGCATAAACGGAGAATGGAACCTTCTCTTTGAACCTGTAATTTTGGAATTTCAAAAATCTTTCTTTTTCATTGGGTAAAATCATTCTACATTGATTCACATTTTCACAATCCAATTTGTGATTCTGTAATGATTTTTCTAATTTGAAGTGACATAGGCACCTGTCACACAAAAATGCACGATGATCATTTTTTGAAAACTGAGATCTCACGAGTCGGGATAAGTTTTTAATCAAAGCGAAGTGATACATTGGATTACTGTCTTTTGATTCGTTTTCATTGGAACATTCAGTGTTAAGATTTGTATTTTCGATCATCAAAAGGTGTATTGTAGGACGTCTAGACTTTTCTTTGCTTAGATAGAGTGGCACAATTTCACCTTTCTTATATTTGTTATCATCTTCTACGCCATAAACATTTATGCGCAACTCATTCATTTTTTCAAATTTTGGAATATCTTCAAGAATTATGGGAAACGAAATTCCATCATGTTTCAGTTCTGAATTATAATGTGGGTAGGAATCAACTCGATTTTTGTTAGTGGTGACAGGATGAACAGCGGCCATTATTGACCACAGAAAACAATAAACATCATTATTCTGAATATTTATAACAGCCTTTTTATCTCTTATATATTTTGGCAAATCAATGAATGTCGATATATCTGAATTTATTGGTAAATATTTATTAAAATTTACTATCAGGTTTATAATTTCACTAAGTGTCCATCCTGAATCCGTTTCCTGTAATTCTTCTACTTTTACTAAAATTTGGCCTAAAACATTTTCATCGTACCACGCACTGATGTCAGTTGATGGAAGGATTCTACTATTTTCAGTGTTTATGTATTTAATTTCTTCTACCGTTTCACCGTTCACTATTTCTTTAAATTTTCCGGCAAAAGAAACGTTTACTTTCAAACCCCCATATTGTTTTAAAATATTTTTTATTCGTTGAACGATCATTGACTTTGTGTCCTCCAGAAAATGTTTAAGGTCCTTATGTCTTAAATTCACTACACATCCGGTTCTTATCCTACTCTTAAACGCTGATTTTAAGTCTTCCCACTGTATTCTATATGTTTTTCTATTTGAATTTCGCACACCTTTTCCCATTTTTCTCATTACATTCAATTTAGTGTTTAACGCTTTTAAAATTCCTACTGTTGATTGAACATGCATTTTTTGACCTACAGACAATTCTAAATACTTCAACATATTATTTAATATTTTAATATTCTGCCTACCAAATTTGATCCACTTGTTGATTTTATTGATTTTTTTATTCTCAGTTAGCATGATGTATGCCTGGTCCATGATGGAGATGAGTTTCCTGCTTTGTTCAGGCTCCATTTTTTTTTCTGTCAGGCACGAGTCCACTACAAAACTTTGATACTCACTTGGTGGCTGAGAATCAACTGGAAAATTTTTTGGCGTGAAACGACTTTTTAACACATAATATTCCACTGAATAGAAACTTTAACCTAGAGGGTACACTCACCTCCTTTTCTAATGTCCTGTTCACAAATGTCAATTGCAAAGCTCTTCCAGCAGTCTTGGTATTTATAGTGTGGATAAAAACCGGAAAAAAATTCCTATGAAACAACGTTTCTTTTTAAAAACTCACAACATTTCACTGAATTTTTCACTTTAAATCCAAACAAACACTAACCTTTTTTTAACCCTTTGCGGGGCAGTGGGACATATACGTCCCACCTGTTTATCATCAATAATTTGGATATTTTCCTACTTCTTCCTTGTATTCTTTCGTAATTTATTGGATGTTTGAGTAGTTGTGGTTCAAATATTGATATTTTCATAGATGAGAAATCAATATCTTCATTATGTTCATAATTATAAACAAATTACTTTCAAAAAAAGCCCCTTTTTACGGATAAATTTGGTTGTAGGAAAACAAGCCCCATAACATGCTCAAGTCATGGTGGGATTCTATGTTTTTTGAGTCGTAGTTTCCGAATCTGGAGTCAGATTTTTGAAATTCAAAATGGCTGAACCAATATGGCGGCTATTTTGAGTCAAATTTGTGGTTATTTGTTCAATCGGCGAGAAACCGGATTATGGGGGTTTTTGAGGTCGCTGATTACGATTCTGATATCAAAGACACAAAATTCAAGATGGCGAATACAATATGGCGGCAATTTTGGTAAGAAAATTGATATGAAAATGTGCGTATGCTACTCTCGGACTAACATTTCGTTTTTTTCTCCCAAATTCCATCCATCTCTGCAAGACGGAATCTGAGAGGAAATCTGCAAAAGGAGATTCATCCTCACTATTTTCAATATTCGCCATCTTGAATTTTGTGACTTCGATATCAGAATCGTAATCAGAGATCTCGAAATCCCCCACACATCAGGTTTCTCGCAGATGGAGCAAAAACACCATAAATTTGACTGAAAATAGCCGCCATATTGTATCTGCCATCTTGAATTTTGTGTCTTTGATATCAGAATCGTAATCAGCGACCTCAAAAACTCCCATACATTTGGTTTCCCGCCGATTGAACAAAAAACCACGAATTTGGCTCTAAATAGCCGCCATATTGGTTCCGCCATTTTGAATTTCCGAAATCTGACTCCGGAATCGTAATTAGCGACCCCAAAAACCTTAAAATCAGTTATGACTTCCAAAATTCATCCATCAGAAAAATATGCCCCTCAAAGGGTTAACAGGCAACCTTTTAAATGCGACTCTCAGATAAACTGTCAGATAGTATGTTGAGGATAAAAGAAGTATCGATTTATGAAATCACTGCACTGAATCTGGCAATACACTGGAAATTTGTTTGCAGCTCGCGCCTCATATAGCCGAGGATTATTATTATTATTATTATGAAGGTTAATACCTAAGCAGAAAACGTTTTTGCGATGTAACTTCAAGGGCAAATGAAAAAAATGTAACCTTGAAGCTATTTTACGTAAAATTCAAAATGCGTTTTATATTCATGAATTCCGTTCGTACAATTCTCAAAAACTGGAGTAGCTACCGGATGCAACCTGATCCGGGAGAATAAATCAAATTCATATGGATGAAAACAGGATGTCACATCAAATTTCACATACATACACACTTGCATATTTGCGCCTTAAATATGACTGTTTTATCTATAAAGGAAGCAATAGATCATTCTTGAACCTGTTTACATCAATTCGACTCTGACAATTGCGAAATATTCTGTGACGTCATCTTGAAATTCGAGAATTTTCCAGAAGCGCCAGGATCCCTCGAGAATGTTCTAGAAGCTAAGCAGCACGGTGTCCATGCCAGCCTCACACGGATACACACGGACACACACACACACAGATACTCACTAATACTAATTGATCCAGAACCGGCCCTGCCTATCTACTTACGGTATATGTTTTTTCATACTTATTCCATATCCTTTACTTTGGGTTTTTTTAAGGATTAGGGTTGATTTATTAAAATAATTTGTGAGTTTTTTGGGTAGCCAAAAACAGCCCGAAATTCAGATAATCTTACATTTAGGTTGGGTGCGTAAGTTATTTTAAGGGCAATTTTTGTGAGACAGGGCTTGTTTTTTGAAAAATAATTTTTGCAGTTTTGGATAAACCAAAAAAGCCCAATTTTCTGGCGCTGTTAATTTTTTTAATTTTTCAAATCGGTTTTTTTGAAAAAAATAAAATAGCCCAAAAATCGGTATTGGTGTCCAAGAAGAGCCCAACAAAGCCCAAAATTCTGATATGCTTACATTTAGTTTTAGTGCATATTTTTTTAAGAATAGTTTTTAGGAGATAGAGGTTAATTATAGAGGAATAGATAGAGGAATTAATTTTTGCATTTTTGGAGAGCCTAAAAAAGCCCGAAATTCTGGCGCAGTTGATTTTTTTAATTTTTCAAGTTTTATGTAGAGTAGGTGCTGGCTGCCAGCACCTCCACACTAAAGTCCGGTTTTTTGAGTAAATTACGAGAGCCCGAATATCGGGATTGGTGCCCATGAAGAGCCCAAAAAAATACCAAAATTCTGATATGCTTACATTTAGTTTGAGTGTATATTTTCTTTTAAAGGTAGTTTTCAGGAGATAAGGGTTGTTTTTTGAAAATTAATTTTTTCTGTTTTGGAGAACTGAAAAAGCCCAAAAATCTGGTGCTGTTGATTCTTTTAATTTTTCTGCCCAAAACTATGGCATAATGAAAATATTCAAATTCCGTTGGGGAGGTGCTAGCGAAACACACGACAGGTAGCGAGAATTCTGAGTAACACGTCTAAACCTTTTTTGTATGGTCTGTCGCCGAAAAGAAAATTTCGGGGATGGCCACTGTCTGTCTGTATGTCTAACAAGACTCCTTTTTTTGGTTCTAGCTTTGAAAATATACTATGAATAAATAAAAAATTCTAATTTTGAACCAAATGATGCAAATACGGTAAAAAGTCTCAACGAGGAATTTTAGCTTTTGAAGCGCCCTAGAAAATTTCTAGAAAATTTAAAATATGAAGATGCACACAAAAACTGGGATCCAAAAGAGATTTTCTTAATAGACTTGTATTCAAGTATGCACAATCATTAAAATAAACAATTGGAAAGGCATTCTGATTGCAATAAATATATATATCAAAATTACTGGACTATACCGGCTCATGAATTAACTTTTAAACGCGGAGCAATTATAATGCTTATAAGAGGTACTAATGATGGATTTTGTATTGGAACACAATTACAAATGCTAAAACTAGAAACATAAATCCAATATACTGGAAGTAAAAGAGGAAATATACTATTATATACGACTATTCCTCACCAAAATATTATTTTGAATTAGCAGATCTAAAATTCTTGATAAACTTAAATTCTATCTAAATAATTAACAATTAATTTTATTTCAATACTTGCGAATTTCTAAAGCGTTTCAGAGTAACGAAAAATAATTCATATTTGAAATTTAAGAAACCGAATTCAGAATAACTGAAAGTTTGGGCTCTTGCAATTGCAATAAATAAGTCACTAAGTTAAAGCTAAAAAAATCAAGTATATATTTTTAAATAAAATACAATAATATTTTATATATATTATCAATTATACATAAATTTCAGGTGTATATGTTAAATTCTGTATATTATGTGTACATTTGTAACTTTCACGTAGTGCATTTTTGAAACAATTTCATCACAATTGTTTGTTTAAAACTTTACTTAATTTTTATTTTTAAATTATAAGAGAAACATAAATATTAAAATCAGAAGTTTTATAAATTTGGCTCAAAAGGTATTATCAGGTTTAAGTAATTTTCTTATGAATTTTTGAAAATTGAGAATATAGATTCATTAAAGTGCTATCTAATGGCATGTGCAATTAGAAACAGGATGCCTATTCCAAAGTTACCGTAACTGCTAAACTTCTCTTGCGAATTTTAGAAGAAACTGAGGAAACATAGAAGGACAGAACAAAGAGTTTCTGTGAACATTTCAGAACCTTTTTTCATCTCGTTCATGAAGGAGAGCCTTGAAAATATGAAAGAACGGAGAGGTTCGATACCGCTTTCTATGAATTTGCCCTGATAATACCTTGAAAGTCCAATGAAGAAATATTTTGAATAATTCACTATTTTAAATAGAATAAATATTGAACAATAGTTTAGTATGCATAAATTCATAAGAACTAGAGGCCAAAAATGAGAACTAGTGACTGGTCTCTTGTCAAGCAAACGACTATTTTATTTTAAACCAAATTAGATATCTTGCCGAAATAAATAATACGCAATTAAATTAATTTGTATTCCCTTTGAAGAAGTGGTAGAAGTTTATTCGGCCCGGCCGATGAAAATAGTTAACTTCCATTTTGCAATCTGGTGACAAAGTACTTTTCCCGTCTATTTATGTTTGCACTGGCTTTAGTTCCGACCATTTGCATATCAAGAAGCCACAAACAAGTCTTATGTAGGGTGACCAGATGCCCAAGTAGAAAAAGGAGGACATAACCTCGGGGCCCCCCCCCCCCCATAATAAGACAAAAGTTAAATTTTTTTTTTGGATTATCAATTTTTTTTAATTTTCTTTTACCGACACATGCAATGAAACGTAATTGATACATGCAATTACTTATTTAAATTAGCATATTTTCCAGAAAATGTTATAAAAAAAAGGTAAATTTTGTCTTTTGACCAAAAAGTAGGACATTTTATGGGTTTTCTAAAGCTTAGAAGGACAGGAGGACAAGCAAGCGAAAAGTAGGACATGTCTTCCTAAATGAGGACGTCTAGTCACCCTAGTCTTATGTCTATTCTCAACAAGAATTCACAAACAAGTCTTATGTCTATTCTCAACGACCTGGCGATGAATGCGCAGAACCTGCATATCCAGTTCCGTGAAAAACACCTTCATGATTTTGATTTTCATAACCTTGTTTTCCATATGGGGGATACGTTGCTTGCCTTCGAAGACTTTTAGAACGGTAGGGAAGGGTGATCAAAATGGTTTTGCTAGGCATCGGCATATTCTCATTTGCTCGAGTAGTTGCTTTTCCTGCTCGTAAAATTTTGTAGGATTCCGATGATACCTGAATACTTCCTTTAGTAGGATCTGCTGAAAATACTGGACGACATGCCTCCCCTATGATTGCTCCTAAGATGGTAGTTCCTTCTACTCCAAACCTAACAGTTCCTTCTAATGGATACAAGTGTTCGTCGAAACCCATGTAATAATGAATGGGAGGATATTTAGGTTTCTCGTGTTCCTCCTGAGGCAACCGTCTATACCCATTATTATTCCACCCCATTATCTGACTCCACGTCTGTGAACTTAATTCTGCAAGAAATAACAGAAAGTATTTTATAAAATATTCAGATTTAGGCAACCAATTTTTGGAATCAGTAATGCAATAATTCTGAAGCAGGACTGAAGAAGTTCAGAGAATTGAATTTGTTAAAAAAAAAAATCGATCAATTTACACTAAATAGGAACAATTGAAGCCTTGACCGAGACAACGTTGAATTAACACAAGGTTTTTGTTCATGGAGTTCAAAAGATATATTCTCTTTTTTTTAACTGTTGTTCTACTCCGCGGAAGCGCTGTAATCGCTACAGTGTAAACGATAGTTCGAAAAGTGAATTCAGAAAAAAATTTCAAAATAGTCAAGGTTATTCACTTTCGACCAATCTAAACCTCAAAAGTATAGGTGTCTTTCCAAATCTAACTTTAGAACTTTTGAAGAGGGATGAATAAAGAAAATTGCGTTTGCTTAGGTGTCGAAAAATATTTGGTAAATTTTGAAAATAATGATTCATTTTTTCAAAATAATGTTTGATATTACCGACTCTCGACGTTTTACGACTTACACTTCAATTTTCTTTTTATTTATGAATTTACAAAAGCTTTCCAGCCTTTCTGTACACGGTAAAAAGTTGTTTTTAGTTAATATTTTTTGTTGACAGTTTAGCCATTACTTCGTGATTACTTCGTGAAATAGAAGAACAGTTTAAAAAGAAGAATAACCTTGTAGAATTCCATGGTCATAAAACTTGTGTTGATCCAACGTTATTTCAGCCGATGATTCAATTAATAGATAAAAAGGGATTATGTGTTGGATTTTTAAATGTTAATAAATAATTAATTATGTTGTAAACGTTAATAAACGATTGTCCACGTGGTGGATAGAGAATTAGCGAAGAAGGGGACGAGAGTGTACGCGTTTTTTGTGGATCTCAAAGCCGCGTTTCCATCGGTGGATAGGGGGAGGTTGTGGGAGGCAATGGAGGATAGGGGAGTAGAGAGAGGCCTAATTGAAAGGGTAAGGGAGATATATGAAGAGACCAAAGACAAGGTAAGAGGAGGGGAGGGGATTTCCGAGGGATTCTGGATGGATAGGGGTCTAAGGCAAGGGTGTCCAGTAAGCCCAACGCTTTTTGCGATTTTAATTGCGGATATGGAAAGTAAGCTGGAGGCCGGGGTGGTAGGAGGAGTAAGGATAGGAGGGGTTAGAATTTGGTCACTAGCGTATGCAGATGACATAGTGTTGCTGGCAACCAGCGAGGAGGCCTTAAAGGAGATGATGAAGAGGTTGAGAAGATACCTGGATGAAAAGGGGTTAGAGCTGAATGCGGAAAAGTCCAAGGTTATGGTGTTCTGAAAAGGAGGGGGAAGGGATAAGGGAAGGGAGTGGAAGTGGAAGGGAAAGGAGGTACAGGAGGTGAAAGAGTTTGTGTACCTGGGCTTCGTGTTTCGAAGGAATGGGGGAGTGGAGGGTCACATAAAAGAGAGAGTGAGGAGGGCAAATGTGGTGATGAGGCAGGTGTGGGGGTTGGGAATGAAGTTATTCGCAGATGACTTTGGAAGGAGAATGAAATTGTTTGATTCACTAGTGATGAGTGTGCTATTGTATGGGGTAGAGGTGTGGGGGTGGAAGGAAAGTGAAGAGGTAAATAGAACGCAGGAGAGGTATGTAAAGTGGACCCTGGGGTTGGCAAGGAACACGCCTAATTATATTGTCAGGAGGGAGACGGGAGAACGAGTGTAGGAATTCTAGCAGAGAGCCGGGCGTGTAAATATGAGGAGAAATTTTTGGAAGAGGGGGGAAGTAGGCTGGTTAGGGAGTGTTGGTGGGAGAAGGAGAACAGGGGAGGGGGTGGGAAGATGGAGGCGGAGAGGGAACGGTATTTTAGAATGAATGGATTGCAGATGGATGAAGTGAGAAGAATGCACGAGGAAGGAAGGAAGGTTTATGAATTGGTTAAGCAAAACAGCATGGTGAGAGAGAAGACAGAAGGGGAAGAGAGAATAAGAGAGTCAAGATTTAACGGGAACTATGTGTGGATCAGGCTGGGTCAACTCCTATGGGCAAAAACGGCAACGTAACGAACTAGGGCGCGCGGTCCGAGAGGCAGAAAGGGGTACAGAAATAGTTCACTGCCCGACACAGATGGCGTTCGCGCAGTTCTGAAATCGGGGTGCGGGGTGCAGAGGGAGGTAATGCCGCATACATTGCGGCCATATTGCAAAAGTGTTTGACAGTTGTTCAAAACAGTTGAAAACAGTGTTGCAGTTTCATGCAACATGTAGTGTCATGCATTTATTTCAAATGAATGCAAATTAAAGCAAGTGAAAAATCTTAAATAAGGATTGAAATGAAAATGAACTATCATTCATCATTTCATGTTATTCATTTGCTTCATTTTGCATTTATTATCTTCTTTTTACTTCAAATAATAAAATACTGACGCATACAAGAGCAATATATGCATGTACATGTGCACAAACACATGGACGCTGACTTAGTTTCGCCGCCCGACACAGATAGCGCTAAAAACGGCACTATTTTTCCCCCACGTAGTTGACCCAGCCTGGTGTGGATTATGCCAAGAGCAAGAGCGCAATATTTGTGTGGGAAAGGAGAGAAAGGAAGTCAGGAACTTATAGCGAGGATGAGGTGTGGGTGTATGGAGGGTTTCAATAGGTTTTGGCTCTCTCGAGAGAAGAGGATGTGTGAACTGTGCGGAAAGGGGGATGCAAGAGTGGAGCACTGGCTGGAGGAGTGCGGGGAGGTGGAAAGAAGTGAGATAAGCATGGAGGCATTGTTGCATGAAAAGGGGGAAAAAAGGGCAGTAGCATGGGTGAAGGGAGTGGTGGGTAAGATGGAGATGAAGAGAAGGAAGGAGGAAGAGGAGTGGAGAAGAAAAGATTGTAAATAGGAGAGAAAGTAGATATAAGTAAGATGTAAATATTGTAAATAGTAGATAAGTAATAGGTATTAGCTGCGGAAACAGAGGTTGGCAAGCGAGGCAATGCGAAAAAGTTGGGACATGCGAGCGAGGCGAGGCGAAGCGAGGAAGGCAAGGCGATACGAGCGTGCGGCTTTGAGATAAGGAATGGATGGATGTTAGTTTTTAAGGGTTAGTTGTAAGGAAATTCTGTAAAAAATGGATGTGTAAGCAAATCAATTTTTTAAGGCCAGCAGGCTGAAAAATAAACGTTTATCTAATAATATCTAATAAACGATTGTCTTCTTTAGATATTCATGATAGAACATATAAATAAATAGATATATTTTTAAAGAAATTAACAACACATTCTTTGTAGGTATAATATTTGTCTGATCGATAAAAACTGATATACTTGTGTAAAAAACTTAATGCACTGTGTTTGGCTATTTTTTGATAAACATTAAACAAATTTCGTTCTTCTAACATAATAATAACGAATTACCAAATTATGTTAGGTCATTTGAAAGACGGGCGATTTTTTAGAAATAGCTTATAACAATAACAATTGTTAATCCTGACAGTGGCTCTTGTGATGTTTTACTGATAAATTCTACATAGAAAAACACTGCACAACTGATTTTACATGCCTGGACTCTACACAATCTTATTCGCCAAATTATACTCTAAACTCATTATAGTTAAGGGGATTTTCCTGTGCTATCTTTGAGAAGGAGGGGGGGGGGGCGGTAAAAACCATTTCTTACGTAACATATTTTGAGGTCTGCGTATCTTTGAAAGATAAAAGTTGAACAAATTGTATTGTAGACAGCTGTTTTTCAGCGCAATCTAGTTTTTACTCTAGTACCTATTACACGAAGTGTAAAAAAAAAATTTACTTTATTGATAAATGTAACAGTATTACTTATGATTTATCCCATCATATTATAAATTCATGAAATATTAATGAATGAATAAACACAAAACTACGTAACGTGTTTTTCTGAAGTTTGGCCGCCGCCCGGCGGCCGCCCCCGCTTGACCTAGTGTGAAATTTGCACCGACCCCCTCCCCCCGTGAATGTTACTTAGATTTTATAAACGTAGGGGCCGAACATACATGAAATATTAACATTGTTGATTAAATGAACATGAAACCTTAGCTCTAGAAAATAAAATGTGGCAAATTGGGCATAAAATATATTTTTTGCTTGAAATATCAATAAATTGTATAAGAAATGTTCGCTGTGTTTGAAAATTCATCTCTTTGTGTAGAAACTTTTTTTGTGGCTGAAATATGTAGCGGTTCAACTAAAAATTAATCTGTTTCGGTTGAAAATTAACTTTTTTTTGGCTTCAAATTTAACATGGTAGAATAAATAAATCATTATTAAATTAATTGAATAACTAATGAATTCATTATTAATTAATGAATAATTAACCAATAATTTTGAAATATGGTTATCATTTTTATAACTCATAAAGTTAAAAATTCCATTTTTGGTTAAACATTTTTTTTTCAAAATTTCAATTATGTGGTTGAAAATTATTTTATCCTGTTGAAAATTCGTCTTTTGGTAGAAAACTAATACCTTTGGTTGAAAATTTAGCTGTTTGTTTAAATTGATGATTTATAAGCTTAGCAGAAAATCCATCTTTGTGGTTGAATATTGAACAACTTCGTGGAAAATTCCTTTTTCGGGTTAAACAATTTTTTGTTGAAGCTTTTGATTTTCGAAATGAAAATTCAAGTGTTTCGTATAAAATAAGTTGTACTTTTGTCTTGAAAATTCAACAATTTGGTAGAAAATTATTCTGTTCAGTAAAAAATCAGTTTTTTTTTCATTTTTGTTTGAAAATTTTTTTTTCTGTCCGAAAATTCAACTATTTGTTTGAAGATTTATGCAATATGTTAAAATTTTGTCTTTTTTCAGAGAAGTAATCTTCATGGTTGAAAATTCAACTATTTTGTTAGAAATTTATGTATTTTGTTTAAAAAAAAAGCTCTGCTCATTACGATACAAAGCAATAATATTCAGTTTTCAGAACTTATTTGAACTCCAAAAGATTAAAAAATCTATACAGAATTTGATTGAATACAGTCGATTGAAACACGAAAATTTTAATTTTTAACTTTGTGCACCGGCTTATGCTGTAGGATTTAATATTACAGAATTTGAAAAAACTTATTTTAATTTTCTAGAGAGTCGTTGAAGTAAGATTCAATAAATTATCTTTTTTAGAATTTTATTGTGTGTAGGTTACTGAAATTCGTGAAAACTTTATGAACAGTTTCATGAAAAAGGACTTCACTGTGAAGTTTACAGTTTTTCTATGTGGAATTTATTTGTACAGTATCGCTACGTCTACTTGAAGGATTAATAATTATGATCGTTGTTAGAAATTTTCACCAAATACACTTGAAATCTTATATATACTGGATGTTTTTTTAACTTGAGACATCTAAATATCTAAAAAAAATACGCTAATCGACCAAAAATTTTCGAATTAAACTTACGTATTTCATAAAGAAGAATCTGAATATGTGATAGAAAATTGGGGTTCCAAATTTGAAATTACAAAGTTATTCCCACTCCTGCTACCTGAGGGTGGGGTTGGGGTAAATTTTTTCAGAGTGGCTTTTCCCCATCAAAAATAAAAAGTTTTTATTACAGATATTTTTTCATAGGATGCGTATTTTTTAAGATATTTCGAGGTCTCAAGTTTTAAAAAAACACCCAGTATATGAATAATTATATTTACCGATCAAGGTGACGAGAACCACTAAGGTAAATAGCAGATTACTGCTAACGATCTTCATCTTCTCTAAGTAACGGAAACTTCTTTACGAATAAATGCACTAAAAGGTTTTTTATCAGAGTATATAAAGTACGGGCCATCTCATTCGCCCTTGTACATCATTTCACAAATATTTGTGTTTCATAAACATGTCTTGAGGCAACTGTACTTTTGTGAGGAAGTAGAATGTTCATTTTTATTTTGGAAATAAAAAACAGTGTCAAGCATATAGAATATAATGCAATTTTGATTCCTTGAGAATGAATATGACCTCCAGGTACTGTGGAAACTTCTGAAAATATCGTACATTATTTGTTTTACCTTGGAATCAAGGATCATCAATATTATTCTCGTGATTGGGATACGAACATCGACATTGTTCACTGAAAAACAAATTATTTATTTTAAATTTCGTGTGTATATTGAATCTAAAAAATTGTTTTCAATTTTTACCAGCTGCAAACAGTTCCAGATAGTTTTAGGTTTTTGGTTTTGCAAAAAAAAATAGTATAAGAGATATAAAATTTAGGGTTTTAAATAATTTAGGACACTAATTATCGATACATATTAGGAATATGTAAAAATCATTTCACCTTTCTGTCGAAAAAATGAATTTTTTATTTATGAGAATGAAAACTGGATGAGCTAAGGGACAAGGATAAGATAAGGGCCATTTCGTTTATCTGCCTTCAAACACAAACATTTAAAATATATATTTTTTCAACGCCCTAAACATTTTAGTTAATAACTACAGACTACTTCAATAATTTTTGGAAAAATCTCTGAAATATAATATAAACTTCATTTTTGCTACTCATCCAATTTTCATTCTTATATTTTTATAACTTCTATTTAAAATTTATAAGATGTAAAGCTGGATAAGGACCATTTTGTTTTTCCGCCTCCAAAGCAGAACAATTTTTTTCCTAACCTGAAACCCCGGAAAATCTGAAAATGTCAGGGAATTTCTTCAAAGTCGTTGAATTTGTTGTCAGTCGTTCTCAAATTTTATTTTTGTTGACAAAAAATATTAACTTGAGTTTTTACTTCTTATTAGAAATAAATTATTTTAAATTAGTTTAGCAATAAAAATATTTTCCTAAAGTCAATGGTAATTGAATTTATGTTATTCCTATTATTTTTTACTAGAATGCTGTCGTTCCTTTTTTTAGAACGGGTCATAGAATAAATTTAGGCTCTTATTTGAGCTATCTCGTAAAATATTTTGACTTATCATTAGTGTTTCACAACTGTTCAGAGAAGAGAAAAGACGATTGCTTGTTTCTATTTCTACTTTTTGACCCAGTTATTTTTTTAAACTAGACGTGATGGATTATTTTCGTTTTGAGATTCTTAATCTACGTGAAAAAACCCTATTGTCATGATATGAGATTCATTTTGTCACTTTTCCTTTTAAAAAAATTAAGTAATGTTTTAAAAGCTTATTTTACGAAGATGAATATTGATATCTTTCAATAGAAACTCCTTCCTCTGATCAATTTTGACTTAACCTTCGACCAGCCTGGACAGTAGGGTGGTCCAAAAAAAGAAGTTTTTGTAAATTTTATGCAGAATCATCAACATTAGCTAAATCAAGTTCCAACTTGAAATTTCTCTTCAAAATTAGCCATAAAATAAGAATGGGATATTATTTTTCCTATATCACTCTCATAAGTCTGTTTAATAGGCTCCCAAAAAGACATCATAAGTGAAAAAATAGGTTTTTGCGAATTTTTGGTGCTGATTATGATTTTTTTGCAATTTTTTTTATTTTTTATATTTTTTTAGATTGTTTATAATTTAATTTTTAATTAAAGTGAGGTAATAGTTACTTATTGTTAGAAAACATAATTGTTTAATCAATTTATTATATATCCTCATAATATCTCTTTGAATAATGCTGTAAATTGCAGTTTTTCTGAAATTTTCAACTTTTTGTCCATTTTTCACTTGTAGTGAGTTAATATTTAATTCAATTTCTCACAAATGAATGTTTAAGCAAACTATAATTGTTTATAGCTATCTTCTTCAATATTAATACTAGATAGTTGCAGTTTTATTCTGAATTTTTCAACTTTTTATCCACTTTTCAATTAGAGTAAGGTATTAAAGTTGACAAAAGTAATTGCTCGAAAAATTCATTATTATTGTTAATAATATTTTCTTTGCTTAGTGGTAGAAAATTGCGTTTTTTCTGAAATTTCCAATTGTTTGTCTATTTTTCACTTGAAGTGACATAATAATTAATTAAATTTAGCGAGAATAATTGTTCAAATAAACCATTTTTGTTCATAACTATCATTATCTATATTATTGCCAGATAATTGCTGTTTTTTCTGAACTCTCAAATTTTTTGTTCACATTTCACCTAGTGTGGTAATAATTAACATAAGGTAACAAACCTAATTTTTGTGAATATATTAATTTTCTGATGTTACATTTTGTCGATTAATGGTCAAATAATTTTCTGGAGAAACGAGAAAAAATCTGCCTCAGCCCAGATTTGAATCAGGAACGACACTATTCACGAGTTGAGCGTTAACCAATTACGCCACCGAGGCGACGCAGATAATTTCTCATTTCTCCTAATATCACAGGCGACGCGAATCTGCCTCTCATTGACAGGACCACTTCGCTGGCCCCACCACCCACGCAAATTCAACTTTTTCTGGGCCCAATATTTAGTGCAGAATTTGTTCAAATTTGTTCAACCAAAATTAGAATTTGTGCAACACTGGAAGTACCAGATAACTCAAAAAAACACTGGCGCGGCCAGCGAAACGTTTCGCTGGCCCCGACATTATCCAAAATTAACTTTATATGAGCGTATTATTTTCGTCTTAATTTGTTCAAATTTGTGCAACCAAAACCAACCCATAAAAACTACCCCCTATGCGGCCAACACTATGGCGGCGCCAGCGAAACGTTTCGCTGGCCCCAACATTATCCAAAATTAACTTTATATGAGCGTATTATTTTCGTCTTAATTTGTTCAAATTTGTGCAATCAAATCCAACCCCTAAAAACTACCCCCTATGCAGCCAAAACTATGGCCGGGTCAGCGAAACGTTTCGCTGGCCCCGACATTATCCAAAATTAACTTTATGTGAGCGTATTATTTTCGTCTTAATTTGTTCAAATTTGTGCAACCAAATCCAACCCCTAAAAACTACCCCCTATGCGGCCAACACCATGGCCGGGCCAGCGAAACGTTTCGCTGGCCACGACATTATCCAAAATTAACTTTATATGAGCGTATTATTTTCGTCATTATATGTTCAAATTTGTGCAACCAAATCCAACCCCGAAAAACTACTCCCTATGCAGCAAACATCATGGCAGAGGCAGCAAAATATTCTGCCAGCCCCGAACCTGTCCAAAATCTACTTTGAATGACCGTATTATTTTCGTCTTGATTTGCTCAAATTTGTGCAACAAACTCCAGCCTCTTAAAACTACCCCTTATGTAACAAATACTCTGGCGGGGCCAACGAAACGTTTCGCTGGCCCCGCCAAAGTATTTGTTACATAAGGGCTAGTATTTAGGGGCGGGAGTTGGTTGCAAATTTGAACAAATGAAGACGGAAATAATGCGCTCATATAAAGTTGTTTTTTAACAATATCGGTGTCAGCGAAAAGTTTCCCTGGCCCCGCCATAATGTTTGCCGCAAAAAGGGTAATTTTTAACGGTTGAAGTTGGTTGCACAAATTTGCACAAATTAAGACGAAAATAATACGCTCATATAAAGTTAATTTGGGATAATGTCGGGGCCAGCGAAATGTTTCGCTGGCCCCGCCACAGTGTTGGCCACATAGGGGGTAGTTTTTAGGGGTTGGATTTGGTTGCACAAATTTGAACAAATCAAGACGACAATAATACGCTCATATAAAGTTAATTTTGGATAATGTCGGGGCCAGCGAAACGTTTCCCTGGCCCTGCCATAATGTTTGCTGCGAAATGGGTAGTTTTTCGGACTTGAAGTTGGTTGCACAAATTTGCACAAATAAAGATGAAAATAATACGCTCATATCAAGTTGATTTTGGACAGTGTCGAGGCTGGCCGAATATTTTGCTGGCCTCCCATGATATTTGCTGCATAGGGGGTAGTTTTTAGGGGTTGGATTTGGTTGCACAAATTTTAAGAAATTAAGACGTAAATAATACGCTCATATAAAGTCAATTTCGGATAATGTCGGGGCCAG
>CAKNXH010001858.1:0-83218 GCA_932178445.1 Andricus quercusramuli | reverse complement strand
GACGCAGATAATTTCTGAGTGATATAGGAGAAATGAGCAATTATCTGCGTCGCCTCGTTGGCGTAATTGGTTAACGCTCCACTCGTGAATAGTGGCGTTCCTGGTTCAAATGCGGGCTGAGGCAAATTTTTTCTCGTTTCTCAAGAAAATTATTTGACCAGTAATCGACAAAATTTAGCATCAGAAAATTAATTAATTGATTACCCTGGTCGACAAAATAACATCTTCCATTAAAATTTGTGAATGTATTTTTCTGAAGTAAAACGGATACTTGAGATATTCTTTAAATTTTCATATGGATCATATTTAATGCAAATTTTTCTTGGAGAAGTGACTAAGAGTCTTTTTGTTTTAATTATTATTAATATTCATTATTATGTATTATAATGTAATAATTATTACTGTACTTAGTAAGTGAATAGTTGACAAAAAGTGGAAAAATTAAGAAAAAATTGCAACTATCTAGCATTACTATAGAAAAAGATAGTTTTCAACAATAATAATCTGTTTAAACAATTATGTTTGTTAGATTTCAATAATTATAACCAAACTCTGTATGAAGAGTGGACAAAAAGTTTAATATCTCAAACAAAACCGCAACGTTCTAACATTATTCAAGGATAATATTATTGAAAAAAATTAATTGTTTAATCAATTAGTTTTGTTTACCCCCTGAGCTAGAAAAGACGATCTTGACCAATTTGTCTGTCTGTCTGTAGTATGTCTGTAGTCTGTAGTCTGTCTGTATATCTGTAGGCGCGATAACTTAAAAAAATGATCAGATTGGATTGAGCTGTAGTACATTTTTTTAAGCGCCAAGAGAAAAGGCCAAGTTCGTTAGCCAGCTATTTTTGATGAAAATTTAAAAAGTTAGAGCATTTTCAAAATTGTTGAAATCATTTTTTTCAAAACTTCCAAATTCTATCTGCGGCAATCAGTAGTGCTCAAAAATCTAAAAAATTTAGAGAAGAGAAGAACGTTGCTTTTTGCAAGCCCTACAAGATTATCATAACTTTTTTAATTCTCTTGAAAAATCGAAAATTCAAATTTTGACCCCATGAAACATATAAAAAATTCCATTTTGATTCCAGACCATGCGAGATACGAAAAAAAAATGATGAGATAAAAAGTATCTACCCAAGGAAGATCTACAAATTAGTTGTTAATTATTTTTTCATAGGTGGCGTAGTTTTTGTTTTCATCATGAAAAATGACATTACAAAATGAACAAAAAATCAAATTTTTACATTCTCATCCTAATGAGAAGGTATTGGTTTTATGCAAAAAAATTGAAAAATAGTTTTCTATGAACAAAACAAAAACTGTTTGACCAGAAACGGAATTTTCGATTATTTGGTAGCATTTGCAGTAAGTTTTTCTTTGGACTTCAAAAAAGTGTGTGGGTATTGTAATGAGAATGTGTTCCTTAAGGCCGATAGAGCCTTAAGTGAATAAACTTCCTTTTTAATCTGAAATAAAAACAAATTTAACAATCACTTAAAACGTAGAGGTTCTGTCTATTTTATAATATTCGCAAGTAAATTTCTTCTTTCTATCTGAGCTGAACACGATGTGCGAAAAACAATAAAAGCCTAGCGCGAAGAGCGAAATACAACAACCGTGCGCTAGGCGCGTCCAAACTTGCGAGCGTAGCAAGCCGCGCGCGATGAGGATTTGCCAATAATTATCATTATACTTTTATATATTTGATTTATATATCTAGTTTTAGAATTTTTAATCGTGTTCTATTATGAATCCATCATTAATGCCTAAATTTCTGATAATCATATATCTTTTGATAAATAAAGCCAAAATGACGAGTCCTATGAAAAAATAGTTACAACAAATTTTGTATAACACATACGCAAAAACTCCCTCTTTTCGTACTGAAAACTATGCCAAAAGTGACACTTTTTAGTAATGTATGAAAAAAAAAGTACTGCGCATTTGTAAATCAACCCTAGTTTCCTTTGGACACACTAGTTACCTTTGTCGCATACTTTTTTAACACACTAGTCACTGTTTGTATACTTTGGTTACCTACAACAACGAGTGAGAATTACGGTCAGCCATTTTCTAGTCGTGCTCAGTTATTTGTTTTGATGTAAAAATATGAAAGTGATTTCAAGTCTTAACACTTTTAGCAAATAACTTTGAAAAAAGCTTGTTCTCTTCATGGATGAATATTTTTAATTATTATCTTCACCATTATTATTCTTCAATTTATTTGTAATACATTTCGGAAATATTTTTTGGTTTGGAAACAGGTTTAAATTACTTTTTTTTTCATATACATATATGTTAGATCGCCGCACTCTGCATGATTGTGTCATATTGTCTCCTATAGGACTTTTTCTGCATTTCTTATAAAAAGTAGTATGTGACACTCGTGCAAAAAAGTCGACATTCATGAAGGTTGTGTAGTTGACGTCACACGGCTTCAGCTCGTACCACGCTTGGCATTCGATGTAATTCTGCAGGTTCCAATGTATAAAAATATCCTTCAAATCAGAGAAATCAGTTCCACATTGTGAATTCGAACAAATTTCTGGGCCATATGCATGAAAATTCGAGAAAAAAAAATTTGGATCACCCTACTGGAAGATCTCAAAGAGAAGACTGGAGCTGAAGTCTGTATATTATAATTATACCATTAAATCGGTTCCCTTTCGGGGTAGGCGTGAGCCTTGTGTCCCTCCTTTCCGCATTTCCAACCGCATTTCCAACAGGCCGCTCTCTTATCGCAGCCTTCGCCGGCCACTGCCATGTGGCCGTAGCCTAGGCAGCGGTAGCACCGTGTCACCTCTGTCTTTTTCCTGACGCGAAAGGACGCCCAACCTACTTTCAGGTGTCCCGTGCGCACCAGTTTAGCCGCCAATTTCTCAGGTAGCTCCACAAAAGCCTTCAGGCTTCCGCTGAAGGGTTTTTTTGTGACTCTCACCCTGAACCACCAACTTCCTGCACCACCGTCGTTGTGTCGAGGTCCAGGACCTCGACCTTGATGCGGGGGATGACCTCGCGCACGTTACCCCCGACACCCACTGCCTCCTTAATGGCAGCAGACAGCTTTGATCTGCCATCCGCTGCAGATACCACTTCCACGAGGACCTCCCCTTTCCTGGTTTCTCTGAGAATCTTGATTTTAACACCAAGAGCGCCAGGCTTAACCTTCTTCTTGAGGTCCTTTAGTATCTCAGCATAGCTCGAACCCTGAGCCGGCTGTATTAAAACCGCCTCGGGTCGAGCTCTTGTCTGCGGCTCCTTTTTCTTGGTGAATGCAGGTGGAGCTGTCGCCGCTCCCTCATCATTCCCCCTCAATGTTGAGGACGTCACTGCTGCAGCGCGTGTCCTCGGTATCTTCCTCCTAGGTTTCGAGGAGCCTGCCTCAACGGGACTCAGTGTGGGCTTCCGCTCGCGCTTCCCATGTTTGGGAGCGGGAGTTTCCTCGGCATCTTGCGTCTGGGTCCCCGTTTGGCTAGTCTCACTCACAGATTTTCCGATCTTACACGCTTATGCCTTCTTCCTGTATATTTCGCGACCCCCTTTCCAACAAACTTTATCGCGTCTTGGTAGGAAGAGTCAGCGTAGCCTAAGCTCGTTGCCAGCTTTACCATTAGAAGCTGTGCCTCCTTCAGTCCATCCCTGTTAGGTATGAACATGTTTCGCTTCGTGCAGCAGGAATCCTGCATCCTGTTCAACACGTCATCCAAATCCACATAGATTTTTCGAGCCTGCTCCATCCTTTCCTCCGCATTCATTCGGTCTTGTCTGGTCCACGACTTTTGACTGTCGTCCAGCACTTCTACCACATCCAGGTCTCCTCACAACTCCTCACGTATACTCCTGTTTGGTTTTTCTTGATACTTCGCCATTTTATTCCCACGAGTAGCTAGGGGAAAAAGGTCCACCCCCGCAGAGCCCCGCATGCGGGGGTAAGGTCTAAATAGTCTAGGAAGCGACCTGGTATCCTAGAGACACCGTTCTCGACGGTATAGATTTTTAAGATTGATCTAGAATTCTTATGTTATTTATTTAAATGACACGTTCGTTTCGCAACACTTCTCCGGCTGAGGTTGCTGATCAATCTCTCTAGTGATCACCCCAAGTTAAGGGCCTCATGAAATTGTTATGTGTGGTTCCCCACTTGGGCTCATTAGTATTCAAAGTCTTTGTTTCAGGCGTCATTCACTCTATTGTCACTCTGTTTACAAACTATTTGTTGCCCCAATTTTCTGTCCTGGCATATTATTCTAGTTTTCTTCACGTCCATGCATTTTTTTATGCAAGCTCTCGTGTTTCTATGGCTTCTTATATATCTTCGGACGAATGTCTCATTCACTGATTCCAACAATTCTTTCGGCGGTCTACCTCTGGGCATTCTGCCATTTACTTTACCTTTATACACTTGTTTGGTCAGTCGTTCATCTTTCATTCTTTCAACATGTCCGAATCATCTTCACTGATTTCTTTCCCATATATTAACTAGTGTCTCTCCTGTACTACATTCATTGATGATAATCTCGTTTCGGACTTTGTCCATCTGTGTTTTCCAGCATATTGTGCGCAGATTTTGCATGCCAATCGCGTTAATTTTACTCTTGTCCTTTTCTGGATAGGTCCATATTTCGCTATCGTATACATAGTACAGTCGGTACAAATATAGAATAATTTATGGCCATTTTAGCTTTCATTGATATGTTTTCATTGCTGAGAATGGACCCTGATCTACCTATAACCCACATACCCTTATTCATGCGCTCATCTAACACCTTATCTATTTTTCCATCGCTAGTGAATAGGCTACCCAGATATACATACTGATCAACTTATTGTTATGTCTCAACATTTAGAATGATGTTGTACATTGTTTTCTCACTTTTTCCTTCAAACACCTTGATTTTTGTTATATTTACGTTAATTTTGAGGTGTGTTCTTCATGCTTGTATTTAGTTTATTCTTCATTCTTTGCAAGTCCTCGATTGATTCGGTCATATCAATATGGGGACGGCGATTTGTCGAAATCAGCTTAAAGGGCAACACCGTGAGTGGAGATGTACATTGTACGCAGACACAAGGCATTATCTACAGTTTCCTTAGTTTTTTTGTGATTTGGAAAGTTATTTGCTTCTTTATTTTTACTCCCAATTGCCGCATGTACAACTGGCATTTCCAAAATAGTGCTTTAACCCAACACCTCAACGCTGCGTTAGAAAGGACTGATATGATTCGAATAGCAGACGTTACCACCGTTGGAACCGGCATCTTGTGTATCTCCACGCGCACTAACGACTTCACTGTTTCGAGATCTACAACTTCTTCATCGAAGAGGGCCATTCTTAGACACTTATCCATAAATATGATAAATATCCATGAGGACATAATGCATCCTTGGTTCACGCCTTGCATAATATCGAGCCATTCACTAAGTTTCCCATTAACCCTTAAACTCCCTTTCCTACCTGTATACATTGTTTTCATTGCTTGTAGGAGCCATCCATTTACTTCATACTCTTTAAGGACTTCCCAAAGTTTACCTCTATTTACCTTGTCGAATGCTTTTTTTAGATCAACAAGTGCATAGAAAATTGTCTTTCTTACTCTCAAGCTTTTTTCTGTGATTTGTCTTAAGCTGAATATTTGATTTGCACATGATCTTCCTGGCATAAGTCCACATTGGACTTCCCATATATTTTCTTCTGTAATTTTCATTACCCTACGAACGAGGATTTTTGAGTATATTTTACTTGCGGCACTTAATAAGCTGATACCTCTGTACTTATTGCAGTTGCCTTAATCTCCCTTTCTTTTGTATATTGGTACGATAATCGCTTTTCTCCAATCGTCTTGGACTTCTCCTGTCTCGATACATAAATTGAAGGGCCAGATCGAAGAATGGGACGTGCACGTGATCGCTTGAAAGTGCCTCTGAATGTTATGCAATCTCCCGGCAATACCCGCTTGTCCCGTTCGCCCGTGTTTGCATTAAAAAAAAAGGTACAAATCGTTGATTCTCAGAAAACTTCCAGTGAGAAAGTTGTTCTGTAGGGATGACCGAATAAATCTGCGCAAGCAGCATTTTATCGTCTCATCAAAAAATTATTAATAATTAATTTGTAGTTCTTTTTTGGGTGAAAAACTTTTGTCTTTTTTTTTCGTGGTTTGTGCCTACCGACTGCAGACGGACAACAGAATAAAGCCAGACTACAGATTACATACTACAGATAGATTACAGACTACAGATTGCAGACAGATACCTTCGTAAAAATCGTTTTTTTCTGACTTAGTGGGTCTCAAAACGTAGAGATTTGATGAAAACCGACTGAGTCAAATTTTACATAAAACCAATACCTTCTCATTGGGATGAGAATATCAAAAATTACATTAATCGGTACTGAGGACAAGCATAGGAAGGAACCTTGCGACTGTAGATAAAGTGGAAATGGAATAAAAAGAAGATAAAGTAGAAAAAGGCGATTTTTCGATCAAATACAAAAAATTCCCGGTCCTAAACAAAATTCCCGATTTTTTCCCAGTTTTTTCAGGTCCAATAAAATTCCTGAATTTTTCCCGGTTTCTCCCGGTTTTCCAAGCAGCTAGACACCCTGGAATTTTTTTTACGTGAGCCACGGTAGACTGAATCCTTTTTAGATCGTTAAAATCAATCCTAAATTCCCTCGAATACCTCAATATAATTCAAAATCACCAGACTTGTATATAAATTCAATTATTTTCCTTTAAATTTTGAATTTTCCACCAAATGCACGAATAAAGTGTTTTTTTTTTTTGCGATATGAGTTCAAATAGTTCAATTTATGAAAATTGCAAACATCACCTGAAGTTTAAAATCTGAGGTTTCTTTTACCTTCAAAATTAATAGTGCTTAAGATACTCATCTGGAAAAGCTGCCTCAATTATTTAGCTTTTTGTCTTCAAAGATTCCTGCCATTCCTTAGAATAAATATAGAAAGTCGCAATTTTCAAAACATGACCACTGTTTGTCAATTTTTCAATTAAAGTGAGGTAATGTTTAATTAACGTCAACAAACATAATTGTTTAAACAATTTATTATTATCGATATCAATATTCTTTTCGAATAATACTAGAATTAGCGGTTTTTCCTCAATTTTCCACTATTTGTCCACTTTTCACTTGAAGTGAGTTACTATTCAATTAAATTAAGCAAAAATAATTGTCTAAACAAATTATTGTTATTTACAGTTAGACTTCTCTAATCCGAAACCGCCTAATCAAGTTTATTTTTAGCCAACTTCGACTGTACTACATTTAAATTGAGCGACCCAAAATACAGTGCAACCTCTGAATAAACCCTTTCCGAATAGGACCGCTTCTCCTAATCTTCGTTCGAAAGTTGCCCCCACTACTTCGCGCATTATAGAATCGGGGGCGAACCACCGAACGGTGGTGGAAATTGCGTTTTGATCTTAGTATATGCTTTGAATCATAGTATAGTGATGAAAATTTAAATTGATCGTAATCAATTTCATTAATCTATTGTTAAGACTTATTAATATTAATACCATTTTCTACAAATATATGAATAAAAATGTTTAAATATCTCAAAGAAAACACAAAGTAACATATTCAGCATCACATAATTCAGCATCACAATTCAAATCACATACAATTTTGTCAAATACTGCTAAGTACCTGTTACAAGTTACAAATTTAGTATTTTTCCTCAAATAAACATTTTACCTCACTCATAATACAATAAATGTTGAACTTATTTAGAATATTTTTTCGTGACGATTTCGGACCGTGGCTGGGGTTAACTCATTTCTTGGAATTGTATTGCCCTACAAGCCCGAGCACGGTCTTATTTTGAGGTTGCACTGTACCTTAGGATACCCATTTTCATTCAATGGAAATATTTATTAATTTTTGTATCCGCCATATTGGATTAGCCATATTAAATTAGGAAATTCTATTATAAAATTTATATTCAGCTACCTCGAAAACTTTAAGAGTACTTATTTTCATGGAAATCGTATCACTGTTGCAGATTCTGGAAGAGGACTGATAAATTTTTCAAAAAATTGTTTTTAAAAACATGAAATATTTTTATGCACAAAACTATTAAAACGGCTTTTATAATTAAAAAATAAATAAATACTAAAATTAAAATTTTCATAAATTTGGCCAAAGACCATAATAAAAGTATTTTGAGTAAGTCACTATTTTCAATGTAACAAATATTAAACATGTCAAAATGTTAAGATTCGTTAAAAACTAGATATCTAAAATTAGAATGTACAAACTGCTGACTTATCTTAGTAGAGATAATACCATTTATTCTCGTTCTCGCTTTATACTCGTATCTTGCCCAGCAAACGACCACCCACAGACAAATTAAGCATAGATGTCACTAGCGCCGCACTTTTAAGGCCGTTCATCAGAATGGGTAATCCATTATAAACTTTGAGGCCGCACCGTTCAATATTTTCTTTCAATTTTTTGCATAAGTCCGCTACAAAGTAATATCTCGGAGCAAGCAGAGCCGGGTTTCCGAAAAAATAATAATATTTTATTTAATAGTCGAAAAGAATATAACAATAGCATTGACGCTCAGTGTGAGCTGTCTCTACAATTTCGCCACGTCACGGTGGACCCTTGACAAGTGTTCGAGGCAGATAACCCGCTGCGGGTCAAATTATCGAAAACGAATGACCCTTTCATTTTTATAAGATTAAGGGCGGTTACGAACAAACTTTGTGAAAATTAAGATTAATTAAATTTTAATTAGCAAAATTAGTATTATTTATATAATTAGAAGAAAGTAAAAAAAAAGATTCTTAAAAATCGATTGGTATTCTTTAATTCTGATCATTTGCATAACAAAAAAAAAAGAAGTTTGGTATCCTCATATCCATTCTCAATGACCTTGTTATCCATCCCTCCATCAAATGCCGTATAGAAACTTATAAAAATGGACAAAAAAATATATAGAACGATATAGAGCCATACACAAGGAGCAAAGTAGATATTGAATAGCAGATATTGAAAACTTAGATATTTAACCATAATATATAGATATTATCAAAACTTCCGTCATCTTGTTTTCGCCAGGGAGCGTTTTTTAACCAAGCTTCAGTCGCTTTCTCCACTGCACTTAAGTTTCAATCTGAATTGCACACGAAAAAATGTCCTGCAACAGTTTTATTATGTTTTTCAATAATGACTCAGTTATAAGATTTTTATGCATGTCAAGAGTGTTGGTTCAATCCGACATTGAATTTTTTTCTTGGTTGTTACGGCACTGACTCAATATATATTTTTCCCCAAGTATTTGACAACGAAAGAAAGAAAACTTGTCAAATATCCGAGGTTTTGCGAGATCCTCGGATTAATAAAATTCAGAGGAATGAAGACTTTTGCTGAGGCAATCATTATTTTTACGGAAATCATAGATTTTTCGAAAGGGAGAAATCTGCGGATAGCAGAAGACAACATTTGAACGGCGAGAACCGTTCGCAAATTTATTTTTTTACTCACAATTCTGACACCAGAGAAGCATTTTCAGAGGTCATCCTATATTCTAAGACACAGAACTTGATGATGATGTAGCGTGAAAATATGAGATTTCCTGTGTATGTCAAGATCATAAGACTGTAGTTGTGAGAAGCGAAGCGAACGCGGCATGTAGACCAGCTGTCGAATTCGCGTTTCGATGCTCTGAAGTCCGAACCTTATCGACTGCGAGTCCAGGCTTCGAGTCTCAGACACAGATAAGGCAGTTTTCAATTCAGGCATGAAAATAAAAAATGTGAATAAAATTGACTACAAATTTTGTAGTCAAACTTAACTCAGTACAAATTTTGTAGTCGGCGAACAGCTAGGGAAAAGGTTTCGTGCATTCTTATAGAGCCCCGCATGCAAGGATAAGGCTCTGAGAGGTCACCCGGTATCCTGAGTCACCGTTTGAGACACCTCCCTCAGGTGCCACTCAACTTTCGGCGTGGTTGTTACGCCTCCGCTTGAGAGTTATTCCTTCGGGACCATCCCTGGACAATTTACCGCAACTGCTTATTAATTATTGTAACCATATTCAGCAGAAACCCTTGGTAGAGGGACCCTCCATCTGCAACCCGAGGACGCGTCCAGTGGCTTTGTCGTAGGCCCTTCGTATAGATTCCACAGGAACCAAAACCGAATGGATCTATGGATATATATGTCAAGAAAATGCTTAGACACTTGCGGGGAAAATGCAGAAGGCGGCCGTCCTTGTGTCGCTCCGTGTCCTTGGGGTGCACGAGACATTTGAAGTATCGATGGGCATACAAGCATAAATGCTATAAGTTTGGGGAATGCCGTTTATTAGTCTAAACTAATTGTTTCGACTTAACTCATAATTACATCTTTGTGTATGATATTTTTACAGTTGAATAGAGCTATAGCAGCTCGCAAGTGATTTCTTGATTTTCTAAATGAAAAAATAAAGAATTCATGCAACTCTTTGTGTGTCCATATTTTCATTTTTTGGACGCACCACACCATTTGCCAGGGTTTTTCTCGGAGGTGTTTTTTTCTTACAGAATGTTCCTTTCAAAGTTCAATGAAACTGAAGTAACAGCGTGAAAGTTCTTCTGCAAAATTCGAGCTTTGGCGCTAACGACCTTATGCCTTGTGACCCTTAATTTCTAAGCATGAAAATAAGTGTTCTGTAAACAATTGTGAGATTGAACTCTCAAACCTTCTTATCTAAACTTCCAAAAATGCTCAATCTTAATTGAATAGTTCTGTGCGACGATCGCTGCCTTTTCTGTTTTTAACTCAGTTATCGCCTATCCAATTGATATTAAAATTATTCTGAAACGTTTTTTAAAAGATTGGGTCATAAGGAAAAATTAGTTTTCAATTAGAAGTATCATCTTCCTTATTATTAAACATTTATTTTGTAAACTTATCAATGAAAGTATGAGACCGGTTTTTTAAAATTACTATTTTTACTGTTGGGCATCGTTTTTCCAAGAAATGGTCGCAATACGAACACTAGTATCGTTTTTTTTCAATTGTTGTAATTTAACTGATATGCATAAATTCTCACATACAGATATACGTATGAAAAATCAGTTTAGAGTTGTTCTGTATATGAAAACAAGCCTATTTGAAAGTTCGATTTTTTGCAGTGAGATGAACAAGCAAACCGTTCTGTAACACTTAATAAAAGAATAAAAATTCGATACAATAGCAAATATTGCTGAGAATCGTGACTTGATTCCTCATATGGAGTTTCCTGAACTTGATTCTGTATTGCATGGAGCAGTCGATATGTAAATTTTTAATTACAAACATTGCGAGTTAGTCTTGACAGTGAATCAGGTTGATCATTTGGTTATGGATTATGTTTATATTAGTGCAATTTTTTCTTTAATTTATAGGGCACGCATAAGCCCCAGATTTTTTGATCCAATAATATTGGCGCTTCCGTGGAGCAAAATCGAATGGCTCCTTCATTTGACGTCATTAGGATAGTATAGGAGTGTTGATGAGGGACTTAGAGAGAGAGATAAGTAGATAAGCCATCGTTTGTTTATTTATAATAATCGAATTTTACATCATCTTAATTTTGTCTGTTTCATTGATTTCTTCAATATATTCACAACATTGAACTTTACTTATCTGATATTTCTTCAAATTATGGTATATCCAAGGCTCTTCTAATTTCTAAAGCCATCATAATTATTGTTGCTATTTATTAAGTTCAAAAAGTAAAACTTAAAGCAATTTAATCAACATATTTCTTAAAAATGAAATTGAAAAATAAGAATTCAGAAATAAATTCTTACATAAAAATTGACTTTGTAATTTCTTAGAAATTTCAAAACTGCGCAAATGGTACATAAATTGAATGATAGTTACTTTAAGTAAAAAGGAATTACTGATTTTATTCATAGAATCACGTTTATATGTATAGTACACAAATTTCTTCTGTTTCCTCCTCCTCTTTCTCCTCTTTCTCCTCTTTCTCCTTTTCCTCATTCTTCTTCTTCTCCTCCTTCTCCTTCTTCCCTTCCTTCTCTTACCCCTTCTCTAGCCTTCAAACTAAGGCTGCCGTTTTTAATCTCTGAATCGTAGATCGCATGCTCTGAATATTTTCACTAGCAACACACTCAGGACATTTTTGTCGTACTCAGGACAAAAAATTTTCATTTTCGTTTGCACTAGTTTGGTATCCTGATTTCCATTTTCAACGACCTGGATGATGCTCCAATTTGGGAAGAAAGATTCTGATAGTTTGACGAGGCCGGACACCGACGGGATTATCTTCAGCTAGAGAAACGTCTACTGGAAAGGCATGGTTGTTTTTCATGAGCACTATAATCCGATGTTGAGCAGCATTATATACTGGACGAAGCGTATCATTTATAATTGCTCCTATGATGTATCCGCGATCTATTCCTACGGTAACATCTCCCTCTAAAATTTGGAGATCACCGCGTACATCTTCGTAGAAGCGAATAGGGGGAAATGATTCAGGCGCTACTTTCGAGTTCAACCGCCTCATAAACTGTGAACTTAATTCTGTAAAGAAAAAAATAGGAACCGTTTATGTAAAATATTCATATTTATTCCAAAAATTCTAGAAATCAGTAAAGCAACTATCCAGAAATATTTAGTAGTAGAACTTAAGGAGTTTAAAATTTATTAAATTTATTAAAAAACAAATAAGTGGATTACTTCTTACTGAGAAGAAATCATTAATAGACGGAAAGAGATTAAGATTTGGATTTGTTAAAGTTTATTAACAATTTATTTTGTTATAAACCTTTGGAGACAATTAACTGCTTCAGATATTTGTGATGGAATCAATAATTAAATCCATTTACAAAAAAAAAACATAAAAAATTAATAGTAGATTTTTTGCTTGTTTATCCGATAACAACGGATACTTGTTTAAACATATTTTAAATTTTTGATAAGGCACTTAAGGAAAGAGGTGGTCACGATTTTGCATAAATAAAGTCTACACATTGAAACTCTACAGTCTAGTCTACTCTACACAAACTTATTCGACAAACTATATTAAAAACTCATTACTTATAACACAAATAAATTCCAGATGAAAATATCCCCGAGGAATTGCACGTGAAATTTTGCACTGAAATCCATATGAAGACGGTATCAATTCGAAAGTCTGGATGTGGTTTTTACTTGCAATTTGACGTACATTTTTTCACGTGAAAGGTTTTGGAATTCCATGTAGTTCCAAGTGGCTGGATAAATTCACATAGATATTTCCACCTGGGATTTTACACTGCACAACGCTACACACAATATTAAAAAAAAAATTGAAAACCCATTATCGTACGTTGAGTTTTGCAGCGTCAAATTTATCTTTGTAGAAATTAAAAAATAAAAATAATAAAAAAATAAATAAATTGGCTTATGGTGAGTTCCCGCGCAAAATTTTATTGAAAAAGGTATATTTTAATTCGAAGTGTCTCGTCATCCCGAAATTCAGGATGATTAGTCCAATATTTTTTATAAGCTTGGCTAGCAGTCCCGAATTTTCAGGACGACTTGTCCATCCCCTTTTCCAAGTCACTCCATTTTTCGAGAAGACTAGACACAGCCATTTAAATATGTAAAATTCAAATTTTAACTCAAATAGTAAATTAAATCCTACAATGTTAAACTCTTCACAAATGTATGTAGCGTTTTACAGTGTGGGATTCGATATTGTATAGAGTTTTAACATTTTAATTTTAATTTTATGTAGAGTTTTAAAAAAATTTCTGACTAAATTATCTTATGTAGAGATTATGGAAATTCACAGCATTTAAGTTATTATTATGTGTAGGAGTTTCTGATTTAGGATTTAACCGCGTTAATTTTAAATTCAAATATTTATTTCTTAAATAAAAATTATTGTGTAGAGTCCTCATGTGTAGTATTATATATGTAGAATGTATCCGTGTAGAGTTTACTTGTGCAGAATCGCTACCATTTCTCGGAAAATCAACAATTGTTATTGTTGTTGCAGAATTTTCAGAAATGCACTTATAATCATAGATATATTGTTATATTTACCAATAGAGTTAAAGAAGACCACTAAGGTAAATAACAGAGTACTAAGGGCGATCTTCATCTTCTTTAAACAAAGGAAACTCCCTTATTGAAAATTTGGTGAAGAGTGTAACTTATGAATGCACTACACGCTTTTTGTTAGAGTTTATATACTACGGGCTATCTCATTCGTCATTGAATATGATTCCACAAATGCTTAAGATGTATTGAAGGAGTGGTTTATTTGTGTTTCGTAAATCTGACTTATGGTTAATGTATAATTTGGAGGGGCCTAAATGACGTTTATCAGACAATAGAATGATCAATATAATGTTGGAAACAAAAAACAATGTCGTAAATCAATTTGAATTAATCTGTAGCAAATAAAACGTTATCCATGTTTGATAACTTGGGAATATCGACCTAAATACCAAACAGGCTTTTAAAATTACGTCACACCAAATTTGTTAACCTTGAAGATTAGCGCTTATCAATTAATCTTTACATATTTTTCGCACAGAATTAAGTTACATGACAGTCATGCAAGAAGATTATTTTCTAAATGGAATCTATTTTTCATTCATTTTTTCCCTTCGTAAATCGTAAAAGTTACGTCGTGAGTATCATGATTTAATATCATTACATACAATATGACAATAAATCTTTGAAGACAATGTTTCACAGAAAAAAATGGATGAAATTTAAGATTCTAGGTTAAAATTTGTCTGCCACAGGAATTAACTTTGTATTTTATTCATATTTAATTGAATTCATTTAAAATGTCTAACTTCGTAAATATTAAAATGGGATAAAGTTCCGAAAAGCTGAATTCTCCAATTTTCTTCAAACTCTGTATGTTTATGTATTTTGACTCGTTGATTACGAATATGATAGTGAAAATTTGCGACCAGGCGATTTTCATGGTAAAACTATACAAAAACCATAAAAATCATGGTTTTTCCGTTTATCTAAGCCAATGTGCGAAATTTCGTAAAATCTTTCAAACAAAAGTTATAGATCTCATCGAGATACACATTTTGTAATAAATATTTTTTTCTACGAGTGATAGTTTCCGAGAAAATTAGTGATACATCTGATGAAATGTAACAGATTTCAGCGCAATAAGCCCCAACATTATTTCTGTAACCAGTCAAAGGGGTGCATTTCCGCCCCCCCACGAGACGTTGGAAAGGGGTAGGGGTTCGACCAACATTATATCTCTACCAGTCAAAGGGGTGCTTTTCCCCCCCCCCCCCCCCCCACGAGACGTTGGACAGAGGTAGTGGTTTGACCAACATTATTTATGTAACCAGTCACAGGGGTGCCTTTCCGCTCCTCACGAGACGTTAAAAAGGGGTAGGGGTTTGACCAACATTATTTCTGTAACCAGTCACAGGGGTACATTTCCGCCCCCCACGAGACGTTGGATAGAGGTAGGGGTTTGACCAACATTATTTCTGTAACCAGTCACAGGGGTGCATTTCCGCCCCCACGAGACGTTGGAAAGGGGTAGGGGTTTGACCGACATTATTTCTGTAACCAGTCACAGAGGTGTCTTTACGCCCCCCACGAGACGTTGGAAAGGGGTAGGGTTTTGACCAACATTATTTCTGTGACAAGTGACAGGGGTGCCGTATGCTCCCGCACCAGACCTTGGAAACGTTGGAGATGGTGGTTGCTGCCATTACTTCCGGTCTCTCGTCGCCACTTAGGGCCTGTCGCCGTGGTAATGAACAGAAAGGAAAGAGTTGACGGTTCGATGTATTACTAATTTCCGCGAAAACTATCACTCCTAGATAAAAATGTTTCGAAGAAAAAATGTGTAACTCGATGAGATCTACAACTTTTATTTAGAATATTTTGCGATATTGTGCGCCTTGGCTTATCTAAACGCCAAAGTCCATGATTTTCATGGGTTTTCGATGAAAATCGATGCATCACTAATTTTCTCGAAAACTATCACTCATAGAAAAAAATGTTTGCACCAAAAAATGTGTATCTTAATGAGATCTGTAACTCTTGTTTGAGCGATTTTGCGAAATTTTGCGTATAGGCTTGAATAAACGGAAAAACCATGATTTTTATGGTTTTTTATGGTATCACCAGGAAAATCGCCTTGTCGCAAATTTTCACTATCATATTCGTAATCAGCGAGTCAAAATACATAAGAATACGGAATTTAAAGAAAATCGGAGAATTCGGAATTCAGAATTAAATTGGAAATGGTTGGTTATACTCGGATTCTTGTTTATCGAACAATATTTAGTCGCAAATACTTACATTTTAATATTTATATATATAATTATATATATATATATATATATATGTATGTATGTATATGTGATAGCGTTGAGTAAAACATTGGTAACAACAAATCTTGATTATGATTGTGGTTATTATCAATTTTTTGAAGAAACATAAAAATTCTATAAGGAGCGCATTACTTTAAGTTTAGAATTTGATTCAGCACGATAAAGAAGACATTTGTGGTTAATTAAATAAGTTGTCATAGTTGAGCCCATTTACTGGGAATTTTTTATTGAAGGTTATAATTTTGATATTTGAATGATTACATTTCGAAAATTTAGCAAACAAAATTTGATAATTATGAATTTTAAATATTTTAAATTTTATGATTTTTTGTTTTTACATCTTCCAGTTTCCAACCATGTTTGGTACCATTAAATTTTCAACGACTCAATAGTTTAAATGAGAAATGTGAATCCTGAATATTCATATTTTTCTTATAATAGAATTTTTAATTTTGTACCTTAGTGCTCAATTTTTAATTTATACTCTAAATTTTCCTGGGTTGATAAAAATCTTTTTACAAATAATAATAAGATATTTAGAACAGTAAAAATGATTATACTGAGAACACGTAATGATGCAAGAAAGCAATATAGAATAACAATAAGATAAAAATGTAACTAAGTTCCAGATACTTTTAAAAATACTTGGGTGTAAAAAACCGCTGATTGTTCATCAGTTTTCATTTTTAAAAACTGTATTTCGCTATCAGCTTAACAAATTAATATGACGCACGCATATTTTTTATATAAATATGATCCGTTTATCTTACCCTTTATAAACCCAAAAACAACATTTTTATCGCTCACAAGTTAACTTTCCTTGTTTGATTTCTTGAGGGTAATTATATTCAATACTAATAAATCCAGCTATGCAAATCTTCTCTTTTTATTTTCTGCAGAACTTGTCTTTTAGATTAATGATCTATATGATATTGCAAATTTCAGTCAATTTTCAATCACTTTTTTGGCCAAAATTTCATAATTGAACATGAAGTGTATCGTCGTCCCGAAATTCGGAATGAGTAATCAAATTTTTTTCATAAGCTTATCTAGCGCCGAATTGTCGGGACGACTAGTCCACCCCTTTTCCAACTCCCCTAATTTTTCTGGACGACTAGACGCAGCCAATTTCACACTAATTAATACTGGTTTTATGTTTGACCTACAAATGAGAAGTATATTCCAATTTATCTCAATACCTTATTTAGATATTCAAATAATCATAGATATGATGTTTTTATTTGAAGTTTTTTGGAAAAATGTGAAATTAATAAGAGGGGTATTTTTTTCGATCCTAAAAAAAAAGGATTTAATATCTTCAATTTTTCCGTAAGGGCTATTGAATTAGTGTGAAAACTCCCTTATTTTTTAACTCGCGACTTCATATTTCATGATTTGTTAATTAAAAATACTCAAATTGTCGACAAAAAAATTATAATAAATAAAAAAAAATTGTTAGAATCTTGCAAACGCTAAAGTTTCTTCTCGTTCACACAATAGGAAACCCGTGTGTGAATGAGAGCTCTATACATAATTGCACGAACTTTGATAAAGCACAAAGGCCTAGTGAACTGGTGAACTTTTCGAGTGGCACTCAAGGTTTTTCACGTTTATTTCGTCTATCTTTCGAGTATCCATAGTAAACTCGGGTCACGAGGTACTCATGTTGTAGCAGCAGTTATCGGCAGGTTTGATATTAATAAATAAAGTTTTTCCTCAAACTTAACTCCACGTTTCGAAAGTCGAAACCCAAATCTCAGATCTAAGGCAACTTCCAAGATTAATTGAACTTTTCACCCAGCAACTCTCGCAAGCTTAAAACATTGATTTCCACTCTCCATAGGTAAACCTCAAAGATCGGTTTTTGGATACTGATTCACCTGGTGCATTGCACAGTTCATATAAGTACTTTTTAAAATAAAATTTCGAATATTAAAACAAAATTTCAACTCTTCTAATGTTTAAGTTGTTTAGTTTTAAATAATTAAAAACTTCACAGTCATATTTAAAGAAATTGATAGTCCAAATAATGCGTAGGAATAAAATAACTGGAATTTGAATACATTTGAAATAAGTTTGATTTCGAATATGAAGATCAACTAGAGCGAGTCGTCACTGAGTAAGTAACTAAGAAAGCTGCCAAGAATCTTTGTTTGGAACAATCACGTATTTTGGAACTTTCGTGGACTGTTTGCGCAATTTCCAACCGGTTTTAATTAAACGTGGCAGCTGTGATCTGCCATTAAAAAATGAGTTTAGGTGTGATTCCTTAGAAACTGTGAAATGAGAACAAAATAAACATGGAAGCCACCAATTTCGCTCTATTCCCACATTGACAACATTAATCTTCCAAACCGATTAGTACCTACCAAATTTTAGCGAGAAATCAGCAGAAACAAATTCCCGATAAATTATTCAACAATTTTCGATATCTTGAATAGTTTTAAGAATGTTACGTATTTAGTGTACAAAATGAGAATCTAGAGATGACATAATTGGTAAAATATTTAAAAATAAAAAAGGTATCGAAAATTCTTGAAATGTTAATCGAGAATCTGTTGCTACAGAATTTTCATTCGTCAGGGACATCAAATTGTTCGCGTTGCTGGGAATCGCCGAAATACTTCCGAATAAAGGAGGCAAACATGATCAGGCAATTCATTATTGAGAGATTGCACCTTCTCTTAGGAAAAATTATTTGAATCAAGAAGGCGTCATTAATTGAAGTAATGGATGATATTAGAATTTTCCCGAAACATATGGAAACGAATGGATCGTGATAAGAAGTATCAATCTGCACAAGTGAGTATCATAAATAAAAGACATATTAAAAATTTCTCTAAAAATGTTGTTGTCATAAATATTTCTATTTAAAAAAATCTCTTCTTATCCCTTTCTGAAAATTTTCCACATCCCGGATTTGCGAAACTATTTTTTTAATTCCAGCGGGTATTATAAAATTTATGGAAACGAAATGTTCAGAGGAAGTTAGAATATATCTTTTATTTGCGATTCTTTAACTACAGAGCAAGCAAGGTCGTTATTACAATACGCTGTGAGTAGCACGTAGGCACCTTTTTATTTTCTATCTAAATTTTATTATTTGAATACATTTATTGTGGCTTTTATGGTATGCTGGTGGTATATTCGAGAAGTGAAGTGAACAAAACGCGATAAATCCATTCTAGATGATTCTTCAATAAATTAAACGAATGCTTTATCTTGAAGACACCAGAGATAGAAGAAAAATTCTAATAGTGTCACATAAAGAATACCATGTAACTGGTTATTCAATATTATCGAAATATTTATCTTATGAGCTTGAAATTATGAAGTTCTTAAAGCATATTAAACACTGAAATAGAAAATAAACGAATATTGAATTAAATATTTTGAAGATTGCAAAAATGTTTGAAGCGAGATTTCAATGGGATAGAATCACGGAGTAATAATAAGGCGACTGATAATGTTGTACAAGGCGCCTCGAGTTTTGACTACGATAACTGCACCTTAATTGAAGTAGTGGTGCATGCGCAATACGATATACTACCTCTATTTTCACGGGAGAAAAAGAGATAGTAAAGCGCAGTGCGCATGCGTGCGACCGTCAAAATGCATATATATGGAGATCGGTCTACTTATTATTACTCCGTGGATAGAATATTCCTAAAAATGCTAAATTCATCCCTAACTCATTTTTCTCTAAATATTGCTAAATCATGTTTTGTTTCCTTACTCTTCATTAGTAGCAAGAACTGTATTTAAATTACTGAAGTTTGTTCAATTTCTTAAAGATCAGATAGCAGAAGATAGACGTTAGTTAACTTCTAGTTTCAAATAATCCAATGTAGGTTAGGTTTTTTTATTTGAGAGCATCCAAATAAACACTCGTCTATCAGATCTTGCGCTTCGCAGTACGTGTTATCAAAAAAATGGCATGAGGAAAATGTGTAGATCTTTTTTAGATGAACAATATTTTTATTACCATTTTTTCGTCTCTCGCATAGTTTTTCTAAATAATAGAATTTTTATTTTTAATAACATTTTTCACGGTCAAAACAAAAACTTATCTTATCAGAAAATGATCTGAAAAAAATTTGTAGACTTTTTACGGATGGATCATTTTCTTTTGTGATTTTTTTTTTGTATCTAACATAGTTCAATTTTTTATTGAAAGTTTAAAATTGGGATACTGAAATTTTACAGGCTTTCATGTTGAAAGCTTTTGTAAGTTCAAGACCTTCAAATTTTTATGCTTTCAAGTTAAATCAATTATTGAAGTTTGAATGCATTCATGTTGAATTAATTGAAGTTCAAATGCATTAAAGTACAATTAATTGAAGTTCGGATGCCCTCATGTTCAAGAGTCTGCAGTTCTAAAGCTTTCAAGTTTAACACCTTGAAATTCTAAATCTTTCAAGTTTAATACTTTGTAATATAAAAGCTTCCAACTTGAAAGTTTCAAGTTAAGGCATTTTTGGGTGATTTCCATAAATTTAACCATTTCGGACGATGAGATTTACAAAAACAAAAAATTTCCGAACTACCTAGAATATATATTTTCTAATTCAGGTTAAATCGAAGAAAGGAAGAAAATATCAAGCTGAGAGTTTAATACATTTATTTTAGATGGATATGAATTTTATGCATTGATGTTATTCCGCGATTTTTCATTTTAAATTTGTAGTTCGGGTCAAGTGCGTGACAAGACTTTTTGCATAATTTTTCTAATAATTGCTGAAGGAAGTCGTCTAAAATTTTTAAACTTGACTAAATTTTGTTTTCATGTAAGTACGTTAATGAAATAATTTTAGAGAAAAATTATTTGAAGAAAAAGTGGAAAATGACCGGGACTTAAGGTGGTCAAGTTTTTGGCAATCACCCTATTGCATTGAATGCTTTCAAATTTAAGATATTGAAATACGATAAATTTGATTAAAAGCTTTCAAGTTTAAAATATTGAAGTTTGGAAGATTAGACGTTCAAGGGAAGGTAAGATTTCAAGTTAAATACTTGAAAATTTGAAAGATTCCAAGTTTGAGATTTTCAATTTGAAAGTTTTCCTTTAAGTTAAAATTAAAAACATTCAAGTTTAGATAATTATGAGCTGAAGGCGTTCAAGTTTCGATACTTCCAAGTTATAACATTTCAAGCCCTAAAGCTTCTTTTATTTGACATGTTTTCATTGAAATTTTAAGTTTCTTTTCCGGAGTAAATCCATTAGAACTTTAGAAAAGAAATCAATGCATTTCTTGAATTTTGCAGTAGGTACTTTTTTTCTCAGAATCTACTAAACCACGGACGAAACTTTTCAAAGGCAAGATGGCTGAAGGAGAATTTGCGACTTAGGCAAATCCATTTGAGTTTGCAATTTAATGTGGCTGACGAGTAGTCAAGGAACGTCTCGAAGTGCAGGAGAAGCAAAACTAGTTACGATCCCCGGTCGTCATCCTGTTCAAGGCACTATTCTCTAACAACAGAGAAAACTCTAAATGTATTGCAATATGTTCCCTTTTGTCAACAGAAAATCCTCTTCCTCATAAAAGAACTCAAAATATCCATTGGAATTCCTGACTGTTTCGCATTAAATTTATCTTCTATGCAAATTTAAAACTTACTAAACCTGATACAGGTAATTGAGGGCCGCTCAAAGAATACGTCATGCTATTTTGTACACTTTTTGCACCCCTGCCCTTCTTCCTCACAAATTGTCACACACAGCTAGACTTCCCCAATGTGTCATCATAAATACGACTTCTCTCCCCCTTTTAAGTCAATTTTTCTTCTTCGGTTTCATTTGAAAATCGTCTAAAATAAAACGCGAAGCATACAAAAATAATATTTACTTCACAGCCCAAAATGCTCTCAGAAGAGGAGAAATAGGATGATTTATCACGAAAATAGGGAGATAATCTCTTTTACATAAAATAAATGTGTATATTCCATATTGAGTTCAATATGAAATGCTCAAGATTTCAAGTCGAAATAGAAATATATTAATTTTCTACAATAAGAGATGAATTTTCAACAAAAGCTTTGAGTTTTCAAGGTAAGTAATCGAATTTTCCAGAACACAAATAATACAATAAGGGATGAATTTTCAACGAAAGATTTGAGTATTCAAGCTAAGAGTTCAAATTTTTTAAAACACAACTGACTTATAAATCCGAATAAAATAATTTTTAACCAAGAAAGATAATTTTTCAACAAAAACAAAATTAATTTCCAACCAAAAAGTTGCATTCACAACCAAAGATTTGAACTTTCAAGCATATAAAACATATTTTAAACAGAATAGTTGAATTTTCAACAAAATAGTGGAATCCTCAAGCCAAAATGGCTAATGTTTTAGAAAGCACTTGAACTTTCAACGAAAAAAATATTTGAATCTTGAACGACATAATTGAATTTTTTAACTGAAAAGAAATCTTGAACTACAACAAACCCTCGGTTTAAGGGCAGTGTCGGGGTTTGCCTGCAAATAGCCTTGATCCCAAATCGGGAGAATTCAAACGTAAACATACAGGGCTGTGAGAACCCTTTCTATTTGAGTTTTCTAATTAAAAAAAAAATATTTCTTTGATTTTGTCCCATTTTTTCTCTAACACAAATAATAATTTAAAGTAGAAGAAAAAGTACGATGTCAGCAGCACATATGAGTTTACGTGAAAACGCTTGATACGAGAAGACGTTTGAAATTAGAAAAAAAGTGGTTGATTTCCATGAAGAAGATCAATTTTCTACCAAAAAAGAAGAATTTGCAGCAAAATACATGAATTTTCAACCAACGAAATGGATTCTTACGTAATAAAATGAATTTTGAACAAAGTAGTTGAACTTTCATCCAAGAAGTTAACTTGTCAATCAAGAAGATTAATTTTCTACCAAAAAAGACGAATTTATAACAAAATATATCAAATTTCAACCAAATTGTTGAATTTTCAACTCAAAACTATCGATTTTTAACCATCATTAGATTCGTTTTTTTTTTAATTAAAAAAGGATTCATTTTCACGGAATTATTTAATCTGCAACCAATAAAATGAATGTTGAACAAAGAAGTTCAACTTTAAGCCAAGTTTTATAGTTGAATTTTTAATAAAAACAGATGTATTCTCAATAAAAATTTATTACCTGTATTTTCGACTAGAAAGGATAAATTCTTTAAAAACGGTCAAGAGGGGAATAATAGAGGACAGATTGTGAAGTCAGTACTTCACTTTTAGAATAAAATAACTAATTTTCATTTTTTGAAGCATTTCAAAAAATTATTATTTACATTTATGTATATCTTCCTTGTGTGATGTCACAATTAGCGTTAACCTCTCCCCCTACTTCATAAATACTTACAATTGATTCCTTATCTCTTATTTTTTTCAATGAAATTTTATTAAGAACATTTATTACGCAGAAACAAATTCTGATAAGCTTACAGGATTTTCAGATTGAATAGGGACAGCATAGATTTTCTGTGAAGATCACCGAATTGTCTGCAGAGTTCACAGGATACATTATTTTTTTTTTTAGTGAAACATTCGGTTGTGTTTAAAAAAGCATGAACTGATCGTGATAGGGAAACCTTGTAACATAGAAAGAAATTTATTATGTGGAAGGAAATATGAATTTGATCTCCCCCAACTAATGTTTCAATTTTGAACTAGAAAGAAGATTTTCCAAAAGTTTTCAAACCATTCACTGTAAACTTCGAAAAAGTCATCAAAGTAAACAATTACCGTAATAATGAATTATAAGAATCGTTTGACTTTTGTTAATATAATAAAAAATTAAAACTTCCAAATTACAAATTAAAGATATAATTTCCTTGGTTTGCCAATAAATATTATCCAATAAAATTAATTTGTGTCTTTAGATACGATAATTTTCAAACGAAGTGGAAAATTTCTCCGCAAATAAATATTCTTCTGCTTCAACGAATAAGTTTTTTTCCACAAAATTTGCATAGAGATTAAACGAGCGGACGAGGCAACGTAATGAATTACCCATCCGGATAAACTGTTCTCTTCCGTTCGTAGAATTGCATTAAAAAAAACTTTTATAATTATAATTCAACATAAAATACTTTCAACATTTTATAATTTTAGAAAAATTAATTTAAATAGAACATACAAGTTTTTTGAAATTAAAGAAAGAAAATAATATTTTAGTCGCTTCTTGATGCAAAAAAGAAATAGAGCTTCATCACAGGTCACCGGATATTCATTTCAATTCTTAATCAAGTACTCTTTAATTACAGGTCACTGAATTTGCTTACTCCAGTCGTTCCATTTGGCCTATAAAAAAATCTTCACCTTTGGAATATTTGATTTTAAGAATATTATATTCGCATATATAATCTTTGCGATATTATACCTATACTTCATTATTATACCATTAAGCCTTTCAGATCCCTTTCGGCGTAAGCGTGACTCACTCGGTTCTAGCCTCGTTATACTGTCAGGGCTCAAGTAATTCAGTGTACAAGGCAAGATAAGAGGCGGAGGGGGTATATAGGTTCAAATTAATATAGATATATTAGGTTTAATTATCTAAACCCACTTTTTGGAACGAAATCCCAAGTTGTTTCACCTTTCTTTTCTTCAGTGAAGAACAGTGTTTTCATTTAACAATCAATTCTATAAACAAGTGTCAGGTTGTCCGATGGGGTCTCCATTGTCTCCCATTGTTTCAAATTTAGTGTTAGAAGACATAGAAAGGAGAGCATTAGACAAATTGAATTTTACACTGATCTTATGTAAAGGTTATGTGGATTATATATTCTTGATCATACCAACCAATACGATTGTAGATGTAGTAAACATTTTTAACAGCATTGATGATTCGATCAAGTTCACTTACGAAATTGAAAAAGATAGTTCTTTAAATTATTTAGATTTGTTGATTATTAAAACGCCTGAAGGTGATTTGATAACCAATTGGTAAAAAGAGGCGTCATGGTCTGGACGGTATTTAAATTATGATTGTCACCATCTGTTCAGTCAGAAAATTGGTTTAATTAAAGGTTTAGTAGATAGGTGTATAAAATTAAGTAATTTAAAATTTAGAAAAGAAAATTTAGATAATTTAAAAATCACTTTATCGCAAAATAATTATCGACTTCCGTTAATAGAAAGTGCTATAAAAGAAAGAATCCATGATATTTACAATAGTATACGCAAAAATGATAAGCATAAAAGATGGTTAAAAATATACAAAAAGACAAATTTAAAGGTTACCTTAACTTATGTTCAAGGCCTTTCTGAAATACTAAGATGTTCTTTACAAAAATTCAACATTAACGTTTATTTTAAAAATAACCACACTCTGGGTAATTTTCTTTTGTATAAAAAAGATTCTGAAAAGATTGAAAATTTATCTGGTGTCATATACTTAATTAAATGCACTGGTTGCAATAAGATCTACATCGGGGAAACTCACAGAAGGTTAAAAACAAGAGTCGCGGAGCATAGAAGAGATTGCGAAATCGGAAATTTAAACACAGGTTTGTCTCAACATTCATGGAATTTCGACCATTTTTTGATTTCAATTTTGATAACATTAGAATTTTAGCAAGAGAACAAAACACTTACAAACGACGCATTATTGAATCTATTTTTATAAAAGAATTTACTAAAATTTCAATCAATCTTCAGACTGAAGTACTGAATATTAACCAGATGCATCAATGTATTAATATTATACATTAAACTCAATATTAAAATAAAATTCATTTCACAATTTTGAATCCAACAGCTATGGCGCGCTTTTCTTATCTGTGGTTCAATAAAAATTTGACCTGTACACTATCGTCCATTTAGTATCAGCATAAATGTCAATGTCAGTCCAATGTCTGTTTTGTCATCATCCTTATCATTATTTGGAACCTTTTTTCTGCTAAAAATGTGATCTAATTGGTTTGGAGCCTCTCAAAAGAATTTGTTGAGGCTCATAATTTCATAACAACTATATACTTCGACATGAGAGTTAAATCTTCACTTTATGGAACCTTTTAGTTCATAAATTAATTGACTTTGAAATGTATCTTTTTTGACACTAAATAATTTTTAACGACAGGTGAAAACCAAAAATTTTATTTTACTCAGTAGGTTTTTGTATTTTAGTTCTTTTGAACTTATCATAAACACGATTTATTTTATAAATGGAAATTTTTCCTGTAAAGGCCCGCAGTGAGAGACGAAACGTAGAAAATAATAACGATTTTTCAACAACTACAATCGTTTCTTTTGTTTTATTTATTGGACCGTAAGACCGAAGAGAGAGAGAGATTTTTAACTTTCAAAGTTTGATGTATTAGGTCGCTGATCAATCTCTCTAGCGATCGCCCCAGGCGAAGAGCTTCACAGAGTCACCATGTAAAGCTCTCCGCGCGGGCCCATTAGTATCCAAGGTCTTTCGTTTCAGGCGTCTCTCACTTGACTGATACTCTTCATCATGCATCTCTCATAAACTATTTGTCGCCACACTTTTCTGTCCTGGCATACCTCTTTAGTTTCTTTTACGTTCATATATTTTCACATGCAAGTTCTCGTTTTTCTATTACTTTTCATACCTTTTCGACTTAGGGATTATTAGGGATCTTTTTTACACATTCCTGTCTCTCTTTCCTCGGTCTGCCTCTGGGTATGATACCATTTGCTCTACCTCAATATATTTGTTTCGTCAGTCGTTCTTTCATTCTCTCCACTTGCCCAACCCATCTCAACAAATTTCATAAATACTTATCAAACATTGCTTTCTCCACAAAACATTCTTTTAGAATCCTCTCATTACGGACATTGTCTAAATAGAAAAAAAAACCCGCTAATATTAGCGTTCTACGGCAGACATTGCGTAGAAATTTCATGTCAAGTTCGTTAATTTTACTCTTACCCTTTTCTTGGTAGGCCCATGTCTCGCTACCGTACAGCACAGTGGGTGCAAGTACAGAAATATACAATATAATATTGCTATTTTAGCTTTATTTGTCATATTTGTACTTCTGATAATGATCCCTAGACTAACGATAACCTTGCTACCATCATTGATGCGCCTGTATATCCATCGATGTTTCCGTCAATAATAAATAAACTACCAAGATATACGTTCTTATCAACTTTTTCTATCCTTTCATCGTTTAAGACAATGTTGCATACATTTTTTTCACCCTTTCCTTTAAACACCATAATCTTTGTTTTATTCACGTTAATTTTAAGACCTATGTCCTTCATGCTAGCATTCAGTCTGCTCAAAATTCTCTACAAGCCTTCGATTGACTCTGCCATAACAACCTTGCCATCTAGAAACGCTAACCCACGCACCGTCACTGTCCCGAGATCCACAACTTTTTCGTCTGAGAGGGCCATTTTTAGACATTTGTCCATGAATATAATAAATGGCCATGAGAATATAACGCATCCTTGCCTAATACCTTGCTTAGTACCTTGCATAATATCGAACCAGTCACTCGGTTGCCCATTTACCCTCACACTCGCTTTGCTATCTGCATATATTGTTTTGCATTGTTTGTAGGAGCAATCCATTGACTCCGTACTCTTTCAGAACTTCCCAAAGTTCACTTTTCTCTACCTTTTTAAACGCTTTTTCGAGGTCAACAAATGCACAGAAAACTTTTTTGTTGTCTCTCAAACTTATTTCTTTGATCTACCTCCAGCTAAATATCTGATCCGCATATGATCTGCCTGGCATGAATCCACATTGGACTTCCCATACCTTTTCTTCTGTTATTTTAATACCATATGAATAAGAATTTTTGAATATATTTCACTGACGGTGCTTAGTAAGCTGATACCTCTGTGATTATTGCACTTGCTTTTATCTCCCTTTCGTTTGTATATTGAGACGATAATCGCTTTTTTCCAGTCATCTGGAACTTTTCTCGTCTTGATACTTAAATTTATTAACGTGCACAGCCTGTAAGGTATGTATTCGCCACCGTATAAGCATTTCAGCACTAATACCATTTACACCAGCAGCCTTACTATTCTTTAAGTTCTTAATTATATCCCTAACCTCAGAGGCACAGATTCTTTCAACCGTAGTTTTCAACGTACCCTGGCATTGTCTTCTCTTATTCTGCTCTGGTTTTATCCTAACTTTCTGTGACTAGTATTTTTACTTTCCATGTTTTTGTCTCTTCAATCATTTTCAAGTCTATTTCTCTCCTAGTCGCTAAGGCCTGCAAGGTTTAACTTTCTTAGATGCCCTTGCTTCTTTTTGTTAATGGCTACGCGTACTTCATAATTCCACAACTCATAACCAGAAATTCTTCCTACAACCGCATTACCACACACTCCAGTTGCACTTCTAAGAATGATATCCCGGACATTGTACATGCGCCCTCCATATCATCATTGCGTATCAGTGCCTCCTAAGTTGCCATATCTATGCGTTCGTATATCCTATTCTGAAAATCTATTTGCACATTCTTTTTCTGTAAATTCTTTATCTTCATTCACGTCTGTTTCGCATTTTTTGTTCTCTTTCTTCTCCATCCTTGACCTCATTTCATTTTTAACTAAGACGTTTTACATTCAGAACCCCGTGGGTGTCATTCACACAATACGTGATACTTTTTTCAGGAACTTTGAACACCCCCATCCCCTGCGTGATACTTTTTCCACTTCACTTAACAGGGAGAATGATACTTTAAAGTACATCCCCCCTAACGTATCACGTATTTTGTAAATGACCCCTGATGACCCCTGTATCATTTACTACCTCTCTGAGTCTTTCATCCGCAAAACAGAGTCAATTATAATATGGCTATCTCCTCTGCATCAGGTGTGCAAATGGATCATTTTATGCCCGCACAAAGTATTTGTGGTGAACGAGCCCTTTTTTGAGCACAAACTAACCAATCTGTATCCGTTAGCAATTTATCATTTGTTTTTTTTTTGATCACCAATATTACCTAACACACTTTCCGTTCCCTGACATTGGACTCTAACCCATCTATTCATAACTCCTAGTAGAATGATTTTTTCCTCATAATCGCAAGTACCTAAAGTATCAGGTAAAGTGTCCCAGAGGACATTTTTTACTTCACTCCTGTTACCATCAACTAAAAACTAGCACGCTAAATTCTCAGCACGCTATGATAAATAATCTCCTGATTCCCACTTTCATTCTAACCTTCAACAATCTGGGAATACAAATCCATGCCTCTTGACATGCTCTCCTACTCTCTCATTCATAATCAGACCAACACTTTGACTAGCATGTGATTCACTATCTACTCCTGACTATAGCTCGAGTGAGATCTTTAACTCTCCATTTTCTATCACTCGAATGTCGCATTCCTTTTTCTTTGTTTCATGTACACATAAAATATCTAGCTTCCTTATGCGCATAGCTTCTCGTAGTTCTCTTTCCTTACGATCATTCATCCCTCTAGTACTCCAAACGCCCAGAGTCCATTCGGAGCCTGAAACTTTACCTTTACCTTTACCGGATGCATGTCCATTGTGAGGCTACTCTATTGTTTTTATTATCAATTGTTCAAAGTGTAAGCCAAACTACCAACTTGATGCGAGATATGTATTTTGCGAGTCAAAATCATCTTCAAGAAAATTATCCAGTCGTCGTGAGGATGAGGGTCTAGTTATAACTTCAGTCTCACCAGACATCGGTCAATGGAGGATTGTAGGGACTGAACTAGAACCGAAGGCGTCATCTTTGGTTTGTGTTGCATACTATAAATAAAAAAAAATCTTGAAATTTTCATATGGTTTTTTTTAAACAAAGTACTTATTTCTGAAAAAGCTGTCCTAATTATTCCACTTTGCTTAATATCGGACGTAAATTTCAAAATTTTTCTAAGTTTATAAGTGGCACTTTTAGTTTCGCGGCTAATCTTTTCGTATGGAAATGAATTGAATTTTTCGCACACGCAAAAATAATTTGTAAACAATCGCGCAAAAATGGACTGAGTGAATGGCAAATTTATATTTTATTTTCCGTGAGTGAAAGATCTGACATTTTTCTGACACGGGAAGTGACAAACTGACGAGAGAATTATTTATGTAAATTCACGTAATAAAAAAGTAATTAATCGTTTCTTTTTCATTTTATCGTCCATTTTACAAGAATATAAAAATATTCCATGGATAAAGGTTTATTTTTACGACCAATATAAAATATAGTCTAAACGTGACAAGTTCCCTCGGCAACCTAAAAGTTAAAACTAGGAATCATTCATATATTTCCTCATATATTTTCAACCTTTATCGTTAGGAACACCCGATGTTTGCCGCTGGTGGTGATATAACAAAGAAACTTTCCTTCCAGCCAACTCTAGAAAACTCAAGTTTCCTAAAGGTTGTAGTAAATTTGTGGCAGGACTGAAGTCTGGTTGAAAATTTAGCGAGGAAACAAGTCAGAATTCTTTTAGCTTTCCTACTCATTTTTTGATAATTTAAACTAACAGTGTTATTTTTATAAAATAGAGTGTTTTCACGGAAGGTTCTTATATTGGTTCGGAGGAAGAATAAAAGTTAGAACACTATTCATAAGAATGTTATATTTGTTAGAGAAAAGTATATTAATTGGTTCCTGCAAATATACTCCCAACATTTATGTTTTCCTCAGACGTGCAGCTTGAGTCAGTTAAGCTCTGTCTCAAAGTATCATCATTATGAAGATTATTGTTCGGGATAATAATCCTCCATAGTCCTCAGTACTTGATGAAAAGCTTGATGAAAAAATCGTGTATCGTTGTTTCTACTCTCACAACATCACACCCAATTCAAATTCATCTATAGGTATAAATTCCCCACGAAAAGTTCGGACACAATTTGCGTTGATGATTTGAACCAACTAATTTCCTTAAAGATTCAAAAACTTATGTGTATTAATATATAAGAGGTAAGCGAAGAAAACGTGATAAATCCCTTTTTTGAAAGAATTGAGATAATGATTTTTCGGTATATTTGGAATATTGTCAGTTCGATTATCAAACTAAAGTTGGTAAATAACGATTTTTTCTTTTAATATTTCTCTTATATAATTTTACGAAAATTCTCAATTTTAGTTTTTAATTTAAAAATATAGTAATCATGCACGAAATGATCTTCTAATATCAACTGCATAGAAATTCCAATTTGAAAATCAAAATACTTTTAGGATACATGATAACGTGTTTAAGTCTTTAGGTATGTACGTGTGTGTAATAAGATTTCCAAGATGTTCTTAAAGTCTTTATTCGCTAAAGCTTAATTAAATACACGTTGATAACATCCTGACACTACGGAAAATTTCAGAGAAACTGTACCTATAATACTGGGGATACTCTCAATTATTTCTTCAAATTACGCGAATTTTAAGAAAATTTAATCAGGAAAATAAGCCTTGAGTATAGGAAAAAACTGTTTTGTTGTTGACGCAAAAGAAAGATTGGAGGGTCGATATCGATTGTCGCTATGGAAGCACAAGGAAAATTAAAATGAATAAAGCGAAACAAATTGCATAATTTAAAGAAGTAAAAACTTACCAATGCGAATGAGTGAATTATTATATCAATTAATAGACTAAATTATTGAAACACATGTGAATCAATATAATCTCTAACCATTGCTATATATGCTCCAGCGTTTTGTAATATGGAAGAAAATAATCAGCATTCCTTGTATTTATGTAGATAGTTTCTAGACTCAATTGTTATTTGTTTCTCAATAACAACGAAGAACTTCGCCATTTTATCAAAGAGCGATCGAAGTGTCAAACTAATTGGAAATAATTTTAAGTTATTGTTTTTTGTAAAGATAGGAAGGGCGGATGCATTTTTATACTTACTACTTATCACCATAATCGTAACTTTAGCGATTTGTTTATACTTAACATGGACGACCATAATATCTTTTTTGTAACAGATGCAGGCTTGTGACGCCAAAGGTGAATAACGAAAATTATGCATCTATGAGCTTAAATTTTGTATTCACAAAGAGTGATCGTCAAGCGATCAGTTGATTGCGTTAACAGATTGTTCGACAGATTGGACCAGCTCAAAGCGATAGGTTACCATAAATTACCGATAAATTACCACAATATACAATAAATGACTACAAATTACCGAAAAACTCCAGACATTTTCGGAAAATTTTGGTTACTTTGAATTTCCTCAAATTTCACAATTTTCAACAAATTAAACAAATTTCACAGATTTTTAAAATTTCGCACATCTTTGATAAATTTCAAAAAAAAATTTTAATTGATGTATAACAACGGTCGATAAGAAGGAGAAATAATTTGAAGACTTACTATAAATTTAGATTCGATCAATATCTTCAAATTTTTTAGTGATTCATAAATTTACGATCAATTGAAGAAAATTATAAAACTTCCGTTATTATCAAAAATTTCCTAAATTCGTAATAAAATGAACGTAAAGTTTCCAAAATTCCTTCATGTGAGCAACAATCATGCTGAAATCATACATTTGTCATGAAAAATATCATATGCACCAAGGAAGGGGGGGGGGGGATTTCGTTCCACTTGTCCCCCTCGGTGCATATTATACTATTTTCTTATTTTTCTTTTCCAATACAAATTTTAGTGTAATGAAAGTATTTATCTCTATATTATAAGAAAATCTCGCCGTTACCGCTGTTTCAGAAATCCCCAAACCCTCCTAACTCCACTTCTCATCCATAAAGACCTAACATATTTCCTACTTTGCAACCTAACCCCCTCCACCTAACGCTTCCAACCCCTTATCCTACCTTCCCCTCAGCCACCTCAGCAATAATCACCTTTTTTCTAACCTCTTCTTCTTTATCTGCCCGATCAAACCCCCGCTCACTCTGCAAAGGTTAAGAAAGAAATATGAATGAAAAAAGACCGAAAAAAATAGTTGAGAATATGAATGTAGGAATAATGAGGAAGAAAAGAAACAAAGATTTAGTTGAGGATTTGATTGAAAGAACAATAAAAAATTGAAATTAATTAATTAGTTATTACAAATATGAAATATAAAAGTTCATGGAAGAAGAAGAGAGAAGAAGATAGAGTAATATAATCTGATATAAATTATACTAATTTTGGAGAATTCAGCTATAAATTGAGGGCAGCAGTACATAACTAGATAACCATCAAAATGTGCCTTTTTCAAAAAAGTTAAGAAAAGCTATAAAATCAGAATCGATATTTGAAGATGAAAGGAAAATTCTCTTCCGACCTGAATTTTTTGCTTGGTTAGGGCCAAAAAGAATAGATTGAATGAAAATCATCCAGGTTCGGGGAGATTAAAAAAGTTAACGAATTCCGAGAAAGTCGAATTTTCATTTTTTCGGACGAAGAAAAACCAGCTTCCGAGATATGAGGATACTGAATGAGAATAAAAAAGGTTTGATAAAAAAATTATTATGTTCTGAGAAAAACAATGATTAAAACGTTGATCTAGTTCTGGATTGCAAACATTAAAAAGCTTTATTTTGGTCTGTAGAGTTTTCACATAAAAGTTTTTCTCATGTAGGAAAAATAGTTCTTCTCAAAGGTTATGATGAAAATTTAAAAAATATATTGTACAAATGAAAGCTTAGAGATTTAATTCGTTATTATGACAGTAAATTTTTATTCGGCAGTTTCAATTCTATTATAACTCAAAATTACAAAAAAGGGGTTTAAAATTAAAAAGTTTGAGGATATGTTTATTAGTTTGTCACACTACGACATGTAATATTTTATTGAAGAGGAGAGATATTCCACATATAGCGCGAATTTCCAATTATAATGATTATAACTCAACTCAAGATAGATGAAAGAATAACAAGAATTTAGTTCAAGATCATATTGTCAAACTTGTTTGTGAACACGATAACTTGAAGACGATCGTTGAATGTAGATAAATTGATAAAATTTAGAGAGCTTGTTTGCACCACTAATATCTTGAAACTGACAAAAGGATTTCTAAAAATATTTACTGCATTTCTTTAGCACTTCATATTGTTTTCAAAATTGTCATATAATAGCATATAAGACTACAATATAAGACTCCTTGACTGCAGATGAATCGATTGACGTATAATATTGATGCATCTCATTGAAGTGTAAGGAAGTTGTGGTTATTCGTATTACATGAAAAATCGACTTTCATAGTCAATATTTTCTTAATCACATAATTTTAAGTTGATGCAAGAATAGGAAAGATTCGTTGATTCGAGAAGAATCGATTGACTTCTAAGATCAGTACATTTTATTAATGAGTAAGGAAGTTGCGATCATTTATAATATTTGAAAATTTGATTTTTTATAATTAAACTTTTTGCATTATTACTCATTCAAAGTTAATGCATGAACGAAAAAGATTTCCTTGATTCGAGACAAAACGAGAGAAACTGTAGTATTAATTCATTGTTTCGAATGGTGCAGAAGTTATGTTCATTTATATAATTTGAAATATCTGTTCTAAACGAAAAATCTTTTTTCATTAACATAATTCAAAGTTCATGTAAAAATAGAAAAGGCTTTTTGTTTTGACTTCCTCTATGAGGAAGCAAATGTATTTGCTAATTAATCCTAATGAGAAAGCAAAATTCCATCAAACGAGCACTGAAAAAAGGAAAAAAGTGGAAATATCCGAGATCGAATACACAGCTACTTTATAATGTACCAAAAACAGCAGAAAGTGCAGCTTCAAATGAAAAAAAAAACAGAGTAACCCCTCCAATATTTGATTTGCAAAATTTTATTCGTCCTCCAGTTGCTGATCCATCTTTTATTTTTTGAATAAATTTGTCATTTCATATAGATCGAATGGCACTTTCTATTATATTTCCTTATGGAGAGTTAGTCTGAAGTGCAAATTTTAAACAAAATACTGATAGTGATAAAAGGTCAAATTCTTTACAATATTACTCTTATCGTTTAGTGTCTTGAATCACTAATAAATACAATCCAATTTCATATTTTAAACCAGTATGTTGTTCAAGCTTTCATAACACTATCATATGCATCAAATATATCAAGATGCAATAATAAAAAATTGTGAAGTTATAGATAAGCCTGACTTATTTATTACAGTTATGTGTAATCCAAATTGGCCACAAATAAAACACGTACTGAAAATTTTTCCGCCTTGCACAACATGCAATGATATTCCAAATAATATTGTAAAACACCTAGTCATCGCCAAAACCCCAGTGATTGGCAAATGATAGATTTATTTAATAATAATAACAAGTAAAGCTTCACAAATATTTTTCAAACCAGATTTTAAATTACTCTCAAGACTGATGAACACTGTGCAACTTTTTTTAGAGTATTATGACTAAGCGAATTTCTTACGCCATGTTGTAAAAAGCCAGTCTCAAACTTTCCCAAATAAATAATGAAATAAACGTTTATTGATGAGAAGGATAAGAAGGTTTCGCTGGGAAATGTTCGAGAAAACATATGTAACATTTGATAAAATTTAATCATTAGAAAAAACAGTAAAGTAATATAAAACAAAAGGTTTGAAAGTTTTTAAGGTTTGAAATAAATAAATTTTTTACTATAAGTTCAAAAAGTATTGCGAATTTTTCATGCGTAGAGTTTTACAATAACAAATTGTTGGTTTATTGTTGGATGTTGGTTTATTATAATTGCAGTAAATATATACGAAGATGTTGGTTTTTAATTTACTGATCTTTCAGATCAGTAGATCAAAAACCAACATCTTCGTATATATTATGTTCTTTTGTTTGTTTAATTAAATACTCATTTACCATTTTTTACAAAGTATTTTTCACAACATTTGTTACGTTCGAATGAAAAAAACTGCTTTTTTTTAATGTGAAAAATTGGTTCACCTGGTTCTTTGGCGACTTCATAATAGTTATAAAAACAGGAGAAGCATAATTAAAATTGTATTTTATTTTATTTTAGTAAAGTCAAGAAAAGTTTCGGCAACGAAACGAGAAAAGATGTGAAAAGACTTTTTTTATAATTTTAAATTAGTGTTTCATTGAAAAAATTGAGTTTTTCTAAAATATGATTTTATATTACTATTTGTTATCAAAAACTGTACGCATAAAAAACTGGCAATATTTTTAATACACATAGCATTTTTTTTAAATTATTTAAGTTGGAAAACCTTTAATTGATTTGGGGTGGCTGCAAGTGATGTCCAAAAACTGAAGAAAAAAAAACGGGTTATCCTAGTAGAATACCAAAACTTACGGATGGTTATTTTTCCTGGTAGAGTAAAAATGTGTTTATTATGATAGAAATCAGGCTACTGGAAGTTATGTAACATACGGGGGGAGGGTCATTGCCTGTTATTACGGTAGCGTTACAAAAGGTAGAGTGAGTCCAAAAATCGTCCAAGAAAATGTTACGTAATACATTGACGACCCCTTTGCTTAGAAATTATGTTTGGTTCTATGAGCATTTTCTTTTGAACTAAGATTAAGTTGAGGAGGTTATTAACCTGTAAGATAGTATAACAAAATAAATGTCATGCATATTAATTTGACATACATTTTATAAAGCAGTGTATTAGTCGGTGCGTTACATCGGAAATTATCCAAAATAGGCTCAAATTGTTAAGACAGCAGGAAATTTAGTATGTGTGTTCCTTTTAACCCTAATAAAATATCAGGATAAGGTGCCAAAAAAGGTTTGAATTTTTTTCAAAAAAAGACGGGCATTTTTTTGTTGTTGAAAATCCGATATTTTTCAAAGCAATGGAAAGATTCCTAAATTTTTCAAATCAGGGAAGCAATTTTTAAAAACTCAAAAATCAAAAAATTAACGGCTGTTTTTTCTAATGAAAAATTTGGGGTTTCCCAGAAAATATTCGAGATCCGGGAAAAGTTTAAAGTAAAAATCATTCTTCATAAAGAGATCTACAAAAAGTTTTCTCTTCATTTTTCGATATTTTGAACCGTTTGTTCAGTATTTCCAAATATGTGTATTTTTCTTGCAACATAGTTGTTATTCCTTTCTGACTGCTAAAGAACCGATAAGGAGTGCTAGGAAAGAAATGGTTTTTAATCACTTTTTTCAACTTTTCATTTAAAAACATTGTTTTTGGAAATTTTCAAAAAATACATATTTTCAAATAACGCTTAAACTATCTGTGGCATGTTGTTTCCATATTAATTCGACCATGTAGGGATGTCAGTGACGTTAATTTTCTTCAAAATTCATAATTCGGGCCCCAATCCTGTGCTAAAATTAAGGACAATTTATAAATAGCGAACATAATCACAGTTGAACGAATGGTATATAGAAATAAATACATTCTTAGTTTCTATATTCTCATTAATGAGAATGTCATGGAATATTATAATAATGGAAACAAGGTTGCGGTTAAAAAATAAAATAATATTAAATTAAGATTATGTCAAAAATTCCTTACATTCATGCTTATTTTCAGGGTACACAGAAAAAAGCTAGACTTTCTTTTGCTGCTTCTTCTTAATTTTTTTGTTGAGGTTTTACGTCACTCGTTTCCGGGTTAACTGCATGTAATTTTTGTTTGTTTAACAACTCAATTAAGGTTTTTTTCTCTAAAAAATGCTATGCTTCAATTATGAATCAATATCAAATTAAAAATGAGTCCAGCTTCTTTCTGTGTAATATTTTCATAAAAACTATATCATATATAGAATAAATAGTGGTTTGAGGTAGGAGTAGGAGCTACGAGTGGGCTTTGTTAGTTATACTTGTTATATTTGTTTGAATTTGAAATTTATATATTGAGGTAAAATCTGTAGTATTTTGAAATTGGAGATAAGGTCCAATTTCTGAATATTGAAGAGAGTTAACGTCACTAACATTCCCATCTGGATTAATTCAAATTCAAAAAACATGCAATACATATTTCATGTTGTAATAAAATTCTTCTTGGGAAATACTCAAAAAAGGCTGAAACTTGTCTCATGCAGTGTCTTTGAAGTAAATAAACATAAAGTTTAAGCATATCCTGTTTGCGATTTTCTGCAAAAGTATTTAAATTTTAATCAAGATAAAAGTATATTGAAATTGATTCTATGGTATGGTGCCATACACAAAATACGTGATACATTTTTTAGAAATTTTGAACAACCCCTATTATATTTAAAATTTCTTATCACAACTTATCACGTTTTTTGTGAATGACCCACATTGAGAATTTCAAAGAAATTGATAGAAAAACTGCTTAAGACATAAATAACATTTCAATTATATTTGCTGTCAAATTCAAATAGTCTATGAATTGTATGTACTTTCACCTGAAGCTTATTTAAGATACAAAAGCTTTGAAAGTTAAAATTAATTAATTAAAGTGTTTCGTCGTACCCAAATTCGGAATGACTAGTCTAATATTTTTTGTAAACTTGGCTAGTCATCCCCTTTTCCAACTGTCCCAATTTTTCGGGACGATTGGACACAGCCTTAATAATATTAATAATATTCATACAGATTAAATGCGAGGTCCTATGTAAAAATTTCAAAATCAAGAGCAATTCCTACCCGTGAAATAATTGCTGAGTAATCATACAAAATATTTACTCGTGGAATGGAAATTTCTACAGAGCTGAAAATACGAGATTCGTCCTTGAGTTAACTTGTTATCAGATGAACGTCAAAGGCGGAAGACCTTTTTAAATGTTCAAAATAAAAATAATAACCTTTAATCACGATATCACTAAAAAAAGATCTATTCAATTTTTATTAACACCCAGAGAAAAATGGTCTAAATTATTTAATATTATTATTGCAAAATTATATACAGTGTGAATATGCTGCATTTGATAATAAATGAATGCGAACGATGAATCTCACATTGTTAGCTTCGCAAAAATTTCCATTCCACAAGTAAATATTTTTTCTGAATACGTTAGCAATCACGTAATGTATTCGAATTATTGTTGAAGATAAAACGAGTAGGATTCAGTCTTGTTTTTTTAATTTTTTCCAATTTTGAGGAAAACTTTCCTAGATTTAGTTATGAGTTGAAGGCAAGATTTCAAAGTTATGATTTTGTTGGAAAACCCTTTGACTTTAAAACTAACTATTTGTTTAATCTTTGTCTTTGAAAGTCGTTGATTCAGATTCTGCACAGAGATTAGCCTTTGAAGTGAAGGATGAATTTTCAAACAGTCATTGAAAATACTTTCCACGGGAAATATATGCATTATGAGGTACTTTCAGATGTGCTATTCACACACACAAAAATCCTAATTTTTAGTTTCGAATTTTTTCCTGGAAGTCCCTGGAGGTCGATTATGCATGACTTCACGTTTCACTTCATATTTTTCACATTCATTCCCAAGTGCGAAGTTAGATACGGCCCAGCACTGGCCTAGTATCGGCAAAAATATTGCCGAAGATCGGCTGCCAATATCGTACCGTTGCTGGAATGATAACTCCGGTATGCACTTGGCGGCCAATTCTTGCCCAGACTCTAGCCGTCATCACTTATGCGTTACTGGCTGCCATTATTGGCTCAGCAATGGGTACTGATATCGCCCCTATCTCGGCTGCCAATATCGTGCCATTTCGGGAATGATAACTCCAGTATGCACTAGGACCGGAGTTGATTAAAAAAAAATCATTGAATTGTTTTTAGGACGCCACTATATATGTAGAGTGAATACATATATTACATTTTTAAATATTATATTACAAATAAAATTTCTAACGCTACGGGCTATCGAACCTACATCTATACCTAAATCTATCGCCTAGCAGTCGGGAGTCTTAACCATTGCGCTAAACCAACGAGTTGAAATTTGATGAAAAAGCCATCCTCATAAGCTATAGCTCAAAACAGTTAAAACACTAAATTTTAAACTCTCTTTTTCTAATTAAATATTTATTATCATATTACGTTATGTTAATGTAAAATATACGAAAACAGGAATATCAATAAAATAATTTTTAAAGAAATAATTAATATCGAGTACAATTTTTCTTCGTGTAATATTTCGTTTTTTCGCGTTTGAGACTACTTCACAACTTTCTACAATGGCAGGAAATGTAATTTTTTTTATGAGCATTTAAAATTTTTAACGACGGAACTTAGAAATTTGATATTGAACTTTGACAATTTTTTAATAACAAATTTTTTTAAACCTCGTGTACGGTTTGGTTTTTAGCTGTTTTAGACTATTTTACAACGTATAAGATTAACATGAAATGTAATTTTTTTCTGAACATTCACAATTTTACATAATGATGGAACTTAGATTTTTTTTCTTGAAAAAAAAAATGGGAAAAATGTTGTATTCGCGACAGTTGTATTTATAGTTCTTAGACATTTTAGAAGACATGAACCATATTTTTAAATGTGTTAAATTTTTTTATTTTTTTATTTATACTCTCGGCATAGTACTGCGCCGAGTTTGGGCCAAACTTTGGCTCTTCCTCTAAAAACATGGTTTGCCGTAGTAAAAGTGAAACTGGCTCAGTGATGCGCCTTTGCTGGGTCAGACTCTGGCTTTTTCTATTGAAAAATGTTTTAAATAAATAATTTATATCGATTACAATTTTTCTCCGTGTAATATTTCGTTTTTCGCGTTTTAGGCTACTATACAACTTTCTACAATGACAGGAAATGTAATTTTTTATGAACATTTAAAACTTCTGAAGACGGAACTTAGAAATTTGATCGTGAGCTTTGACTTTTTTTTAATAACAATTGTTTTTAAACTTCCCTGTAAGGTTGGGTTTTTGGGTGTTTTAGACTATTTTACAACGTTCAAGATTAACATAAATTGTAATTTTTTCCGAACATTTGCAATTTTACATAAAGATGGAACTTCGAATTTTTTTCTTGACAAAAAAAAATAGGAAAAATATTGTTTTCGCGACACTTGTATTTATAGTTCTTAGACATTTTAGAAGACATGAACCATATTTTTAAGCCTATTCAATTTTTTTTTAAATATTTATATTCTCGGCATAATACTGCGCCGAGTCTGGGCCAAACTCTGGATCTTGCTCTAAAAACATGGTTTGCCGTAGTAGAAGTCAAACTGGGCCCAGTGATGCGCCTTTGCTGGGCCAGACTCTGCCTTTTCCTATTAAAAAATGTTTTAAATAAATAATTTATATCGATTACAATATTTCTTCGTGTAATATTTCGTTTTTTTGCGTTTTTGACTACTTTACAACTTTCTACAATGACAGGAAATGTATAATTTTTTAGGAACATTTAAAATTTTTCACGACGGAACTTAGAAATTTGATCTTCAACTTTGACATTTTTTCAATAACATATTTTTTCAAACTTACGTGTAAGGTTTGGTTTTTAGGTGTTTTAGACCATTTTACAACGTTTAAGATGGACATAAAATGTAATTTTTTCTGAACATTCACAATTTTACATAAAGATGGAACTTAGAATTTTTTTCTTAACAAAAAAAAAACAGGAAAAAAGTTGTATTCGTCACAGTTGTATTTATAGTTATTAGACATTGAAGAATATGAACCATATTTTTAAACGATTACAATTTTTTTTCAATATTATGGTTTGCTGTGGCGAAAGTCAAACTGGGCCCAGTGATGCGCCTTTGCTGGACCAGACCTTGGCTTTTCCTATTGAAACACGTTTAGCCAAAGTAAGGACGAAGTTTGGAACAGTAGTGCACCGAGTCTGAGCCGAAGTCTAGCTCTTCTTTTTAAAATATGGTTCACGTACTAAAAGTAATAATGGGCACAGTGATGCGCCTTTGCTGGGCCAGACTCTGGCTTTTCCTATTAAAACATATCGAGCCAGAGTAAAGACGAAGTTTGGAAAAGTAATGCGCCGCGTGTGGGCCGATCTCTGGCTTTTCCTCGTAAAACATGCTTTGTCGTGATAAAAGTGACACTTGGTCAAGTAATGTGCCATCACTGGGCCAAGCATCGACGGTAGATCGACAAATTTAAATAGCCAATATAGGCCGCCAGTGCGGGCACAACACTGGGCCAATTTAAATGCCGATATTGGCGCAATAACATTAGCCGCTCTTTGGCTGCCGAAATTAGGCCAAGCCTGGGCCGTGTGTCCAGGTCCGGCAATTCGCACTTGGGTTGTTTTTATGGTCAAATTCACGTCTTATTTCAAGCCTCACTTAATTTACCTTCACCAATTTCTTCCTCGAGGTCAATTATGCATGATTTCACATTTAACTTCATATTCTCCACGAGTCATTGTTTTTGTTTTCAAATTCACGTCTTATTTCAAAATCCACTTAAGTACGCTTTGACATATGACGCCAATTTAACAACAAAAACAATGAAATGTGCAAAGTATAAAGTGAAATGTTCAATATGAAATACGAAATTATATATTGTACTATCTGCAGTGTTAATGAAGATTATGAAGTGATTTAAATGAGAGGTATTTGTTTGGACTATTTGTAATTTGTATACCTTAAAACTAGTGTAAGAAACCAGCGGGGTGATTTTTTTCATGGGATCGTCTTCCTCTTTCCTCAGCATGCGCTTCCAAGTTTTGTTGAGAAAAGACGAGGACGATCCCAATAAGAAAGGCTCCCCGTCGGTATCTCATACTTTCTTTCCAGTATAAAAAACTGTCTTCAAATATCGCAATTTGCATAAAGAGAAAAAGAAGCACATAACTTCTTCCAAATTGTAATTAATTACAAGTAGTTCAACTAAATACCTGTAATTTAAATCACTTTATTATCTTCATCAGAACTGAAGATAGTACAGTTGTATATTTATGTACAAAAAACGAAAAATTTGTCATATTCTGCGAATTTTTCCACTGCAATTCGTTTCAAAAAGTTTGAAGTACAACCATACATTTTTTCAGATTTTTCCTATTACTTTCAATAAAAAACTATTTTCCAAAGTTTACGGTCGTTAAACGCTGTCAAATTCCCTTACTTTTTATCTGATTTTCGATAAGCTATAACAATTCTTTGGCATATTCGTTTCAGGCTCATTAACGGAAAACTTTTTGGCCTTTAAAATTATCCTTCATTCATTGAGCTACCATTTTTTCTTCACATACTTTTTCAACGTCACAGTCAGAGGACTTGAATTTTCTCGCCGATGGTATGTATAGGTCCATAATGTTTTTTCTATAAGGAATCTCTTATAATTTTTAAGTGTTCTAGAAAAATTATTACAGAAAATTATCATAAGAAACTATCATTAAAAAATTGAAAGAATTCAAGCAAAAAATAGAGAATCCACATACGAATTACAGAATTTTAGAAAATTTGTGAAAGATTTCAAATGCTTCAATGGATTTCAAGGAATTTTGAGAAATGTAATGGGATTTCCAAATATTTAAAGTGATTCAAAGGTATTTCATCGGTTTTCAAGAGATTCAAAAACATTTACACAGATTTCAAAGAACTTCGAAACATTTCAAACGAATTTTAGAGGAATTCAAAGGTTTGAAGGGAATTCTAGAGAGAATTGGAAAATAAATTAAATTTCAAAGGATTCCTAGCGATTACGATAGTTTCAACGGATTTCAAAGATTTTTAGAAATTAAATTTTTTTCACAAGATTTTAATGAATAAATTCAATTTAATGTATATTCCAGGGATTTCAAATGATTTTTACTCATTTCAATGGATTTTTACAATTTTTTAGAATTTCCAAAGATTGCAAGTGATTTCAAGGGATTCGAAAAAGTTCAAGAGATTTAAAAAATTTCAAAGAACTTTGTACGATTTCCAAAGATTTCAAGGGATTTCGAGAGAATTTTGGAAAATTAATGAAATTAAGTTAAATGTCCGGGGATCCGCAGCCACTAAGAAAATTTGAAGGGGTTTCAAGGTATTTCAAGGAATTTCATAAGACTTGGAGGATTTTCTATTGAATCTTCAAGAATTTCAAGGGGTTTGAAACATTTCTAGGGATTCAAGCGGTTTTTTTCAGAGAAATTTAATGAAGAAGTTAAATTTAATTCAAATATTCAAGGAATTTCGAACGATTTCTACTTACTTGAATGGATTTCAAAAAGGCCGTAGCCGGGTTCATATTTCAGAAGTAAGGTCCTACCATTATAGTACTACTAATTTACCCCAAGGGTCAACTTCAAGAAAATTGTACACAAAGTTATAAACGAATTTTGAAGAATAAAAAATTCGAATTTCTCAAAATTGGCTTCAACGATTTTGATGGTTCAGATGAGTTTTGTAAAAGGTATAGGGCAACTGAAAAAAATTAATAAAAATTAATTCCTCGAAGAAGGGGCTAAAAATTATTGCAGTTTTGTAACAATTTTCTTGTATGAAATGTTATTCGCTACACCGTCACTTTTTCTGTAATATACTTATGTTCAAGGTAACAACATATTTTTGTTGGGATAAGATAGGATGATTACTTCATGGTTTTAAAAAGTCAAGAAAAGACATTATGGCTTCTAATATGTATGTAATTCCATGAGAATGGAGGGCCGACTTAATTTCTAACAAATAAATGTTTTGAAGGTGTTAGCTACCCTTGCACGTGATCTATTATTTAGGCATGCAAAAAACAGGCCTATGCTAATTTCGCAAGAATTTTTTTTCGTAAAGACCATGCGATTTCATACAATCTGTATAAAACCTATAAAAATCGATTTGAAATCTATGAGATCCATGAGATCTTTAGCAATCTTCTGCAATATTTTTCAGTCACACATATGCAATCTTTTGCTATCCCATGCAGTTTTGCAATCCGACAATCCTGTTTAGACCAAAAATCCGCGTAATTAACCCCTTGAGTACAATAATGTGAAAATTTTAATTTCTTGAATAATTTGCAATTACTTATAAAATTTGATAAAAGTGTCCGAATTCTAGAGAAAACTCGTAGTTTCTAGTAGAATTATTTTTGTAATTTTCCATTGTTATATTTTGCCCTCTGTCAGAGAAGAACACAGAAATTGTTTCGAAGAGACTGTAGACTCTAGAGCCCTTCTATAGTATTATTTTCCACAAAGCTGGACTACATGTATGAATGTATAAGTTTCGGACGACATCGGCACGAAATGACTTAAGAACTTTTTCTTCCCCTGGCTCGTCCTTTCGCTATCTAGATTTCCCAGTTCTCTTTATTTCTACTCTCCATTCGGTATAGTCCCCTTCCACCCCTTTATTGCCTCGGCGGATTCAAGTTAAGAAAAATTTATAGACCAAGTTTTCGTATCCGCCATAGCGAGACATGTTGAAAAGACCATTTCGAACTCTCCACAACAATATCAACCTACTTCATTCCTGTGCGTGGCCATTTTTACTTGTAATCCGAGGTAATCCACCTGTAATCCTAGGTGATCTAATTGTAATCTCAGGTAATATAAGTGTAATCTCAGGTAATTCACTTGCAATCCCACTTGTAATATGGAGTAATCCAATTGTAATCTGGCGCAATCTACTTGTAATCCCAAAAATCCATTTGTAAACCTAGATAATTAATTTGTAATATGGAGTAATGCATATGTAATTCGGAATTATTCACTTACATATCATAGGTTATCCATTTATAATCCCAGGTAATTAACTTGTAATTCCAGGCAATTTACTTGTAAATTAAATTAGTCAATTTGTAATGTGGAGTAATACACTTGTAATACGGTGCAATCTATTTGTAAACCTAAGTACTGAATTTGTAATATGAAGTAATCGACTTGTTGTCCAGAGATAACCACTTGTAATCCCAGGTGATCCACTTGTCATTCCAGGAAATCAATTTGTAAATCCAGTTAATCAATTTGTGATGTGGAGTAATCCACTTGTAAACCCAAGAAGTCCATTTGTAAACCTAGGAACTCAATTTGGAATGTAGAAAAATCCACATGTCATCCAGAGTTATCCACTTTTAATCCTAGATAATCCTTTTTTAATCCCACATAATTCACTTGTACTCTCAGGTAATCCACTTGTGATCCCACACTATCCACATTTAATTCCAGGTAATCCACTTGTAATCCCAGGCAATTTACTTGTTAATCAATTTATTCAATTTATAATGTGCAGTAATCCACTTGTAATGCGGTGCAATCCACTTTTATTGCCAGGAAATCAATTTTTAAAGCTAGGTAATCAATTTTAGAATTGGATTAATCCACTTGTAATACAGAGTTATCCACTTGTAATCCCGAGTAATGCACGTATGATTCCAGGCAATTTATTTGTAATCCTGGATTAATCCACTTGCCATCCTAGCTGAATCACTTGTAATCTCAGACAATTAATTCGTAATCCCAGACCATTCATTAGTAATTCCAGGTAATCCACTTGTTACCTAAGCAATGCGTTATCCAGCGTAATCCGAGGTACTTTAGATTCATCTGGGGTTTTCAAAAGTTTCAGGGTGTTTCAAACGATTCCAAAGGATTGCAAGAGGTATGAAAGATTTTAACTGATTTTAAAAGATTTCAAGAATTTGATGCAATTACCTAGCACAATTTCAGAGAGAATCTCAATTTTTAAAGGGATTTTACAAGATTTTAAGAGATTTGATGGAGTTTAATTATATTTGAATAGAATTTATGGGACTTTAAGAGGTATCAAAAGATCAATTTGTAGGGATTTTGAGGAACTTGGAACGAATTCCGGAGATGACAAAGGACTTTAGGGGATTTTTAGAGATTTCAAAATAATTCAAAAGAAATCATGGAATTTCAAGAGATACCGACTTTTAATTGGACTTCGAAGATATATAGAGACTTGAAGGAATTTCATAAGATTTCAAAGAATTTCAAGAAATTTAAAGCGTTTCGATGATTTCACGGGATTTCAATGGATTTTAAGCGATTTCAAAAGGCTCAAAAGTATATCCACGGTTCCTAAAGGGATTCGCAAGGTTTTAGAAGACCTAATGGAATTTCAAAGGACTTCCTATTATTATAAATAATGAATATTATAGTAATTTTGAAGATTTTATTGGCTTTTAAGGCATTTCAAGGAATTTCACAAGACCTCAAAGATTTTATTGAATTTTCGAGGATTTCAAGAGAATTCAAAGATTTCTAGGGATTTGAACAATTCAATTGAAATATTCCAGGAATTTCAAATAATTTCTAATCATTTTAATAGAGTTTAACGGCTTCCAAAGCAAATATTTCAAAGGATTTCAAGGGATTCCCAAGGATTTGAAGAGATTTAAAAAAATTCGAGCGATCTAAACGAATTTTCTTGGATCTCCAAATATTTCAGGACGAATGTTTAGAGTAATTTGGAGAATAAGTGAAATTCAATTAAGTTTCAGAGGATTCCTAGAAATTCCACAGATTTCTAGGAATTTCAAAGGTGTAAACTCTATTTGTAAAAATAAATATTTCTTTTCCAGTTTCTCTACTTTTTACATTAATTCTTTCAATTTTTGTCTATTATTTATTTTTATTCTGATTATCTCATAATCGTTTTTTATATGTATAGCGATTTTCTATAATTAACAGCGGCGATACCACGCTGAAAATACCAGTTCTCGTAAGATCACTGAAGTTAAGCAGTGTTAGGCGCGGTTAGTACCTGGATGAGTGACCGTTCGGGAATACTGCGTGCTGTTGGCCTGTCGTGGGTATGGTGAGCCCACACTAGTAGTACTAGTAATAAATAATCCACCTAGAAACACTACCCGAATCGGGCAGTGTCACGTCTGCCCCGAAAGGGAAATGGCTGAATGGTATTTAAAAAAAAGTAATCAAGTATTTTGAAGGTTTCAAGCGATTTCAAAGATTTCAAAAGATTTCACGAAATCTTGAAGAATCATATGGGATTTCCACAGTTTTTAAAAGACTTAAAGGGATTACTAGGCAGCTCGATCATTTCAAAGGGATTCTAAGAGATATGTACAATATCCATGAAATTTAAACGATTTCAAGGAATTTTCACATGGCAATAAAAAAAATTATATAGTGTGTATGATAGTACAAAAAGTTATTTTAACAGCCAAAGTAACAGCAAGGTAATTGAATTTCTTGGAAATTTGAGTTTTAAATTTGATAATTCGAGAATATCTCCACCCTTTTAGTCGGTTCCGACCTCTAGTTTGAAAAGCTATAGATTTTCTAGAGAGACTGTAGTTCTCACAGAATAGGATCAAAAGGCTACTCAGGTATTCTTTTCTCATTACAGAAAGCCCACATTTTCACATGGAACGAAAATACAATTTTAATTTCACTACAATATATGGCCCAGTTTCGAAATTCCATTTGCTTCAGAAAAATGTATATTTTCTCGTGAGAAGTAAATAAATCAAATATGATTTAAATTACATTTCTAAAATACAATTCAATCTGGCTCATTATTTATTCAACTATAAAAATATCCTGGAAAGGACGACTCGAATTTCGAAATGAAATTGCTCTGTCTGAAAGGCGACATTATGGTATCTGGCTTTATGAAATATGAGCTTAAATTGCGAAATCCTGCAGGTTTTATTAGTTTAAGTTTATGCCTTTCAACATGCAATAATTGAAAATGAAATCAGAATTTTCAAGTATCATGTTATATCTATATTATAATAAGCAATTTTGTCACCAGTTACTTTGTTCTCTTTTATAATTGACGGGATCCACGATAGAAACACACTCAGAAAAATTTTGGTTGAATCTACAAAAATTTGGTTGGATCAAACAAACAAATACATTGCTATATGGTTAATCAAATGCTTGGTTAATTCAACCAAAGTTTTTGGTTAATAAAGTTTCTTTGATTGTGATAAATATTTTGGTTGATTGTAATAAATATTTTGATTAATCCAACCAAATATTTTCGTTGATCCAAACAAATATTTTTGTAGTTTCGTTCGATCAAAATGTATCTAGATCTTGACTTTCAACTACTAATTGTATTCTAGGACAAAAGCTTTTGATAACAAAACTTTTGATAAGGATAACCTGCCGCATTAGAAAACCGAACATTTATTTGATTGAATCAACTAAACATGCTCAAAAAAATAATTACTTTGAATTAACCAAATTAATTCGTTGTATTTTTTAAAAATAACCAAAGGTTTATTTGCGCTCACCAAATGTTTAAGTTTCAACAAACAAAATAGGTTGAACAAACTGTTTTGTTGAATCAACTGAATCTTTTCTCTCAGTGCATGTAAGTGCCAAGAAAAAATCAGAAGAGCAATGAAACGTTTTCAAAACTTGAAATAAAAAATAATAAACATTGAGAAAGTTCCGAGAGTTCATGGAGCTCTATAGATCAATAAAAAAGTTGAAAAGTGTTAATAATTTCCGAGAAACTGCTTGCGACCTTAAATATATAAGTTCAATGATAAAATTTCATTTTTAAATGAATTCATGGCCCTCAAATTAACATTAAATATATCAGCAAAAGACAAGAAACATGTTACGTGACAAAAGAATTGGATTTTTATTAAAAGTCTTTCCATTTTTCAAAACTTTCAACAATCAATGGAAAACTAATAATGCCACAAGATTCTGCTAAAACATTACATAAAGTCAATGCGTATCACTATTGTTTATTGTTGATGAGGTTTAAATAAACAATTGCATGGTGTAGAATATATTATATTATTATTACTATTATATTATAATATATTATATTATATATCATATTATATTCATACTATATAACAAATTGGGTGAAGCACAAAATTGTTCAACACATGGACTTTATCTAATTTTGTCCGCAGAATGGAATGGCGATATTAGTTTTTTCATATCTTACATATTGAAATATATTGTTTAAACAATTTGAAAATCAATTGTTCTGTCCCGCAATGTGTTACCGGCACAAATATGACATACCTGTAACTTATAATAAGTTATAAGATAGGCCTCTTAAATTACCTATTTATAGGAGACCCTTCCTAGAACAAATGTTATTCCTCGGAAGAAATTTTTAGAAAATTAATTATCAATAACATTCTAACCTTATAGAATCGCAAATATTTTTCTGGAAAAAAGAACTTCAAAGCTTTCAAGTCAAATAGTTTAAAGATCATTTCTTTGAAATTAAAACGTTCAAATTGAAAAGCTTTAGAGTCGGAAGCTTCACAATTCACAGTTTTCAGTGTGAGAATACTTCAAGTTTCAAACATTTAGAGATAATTTCGAATCGAAAGCATTTAAACTCAAATGCTTTATGAAATCTTTCAAATTATCAACATTAAAATTTTGAAGCTCTTAAGTACACAGTTTTAATAATGTCAGAATATTTCAAGTTCCCAAATCAAATCAAATTCCAGATTAAATTTAAATTTAACTTACCTTGATACATGAAACTGTATAATTTGAAAGCTTAATTAGGATCCGAACTCAATCTTTTAATTGGAATTTCAGTAGTTTGCAAGTATTTCAAGTTTATTTTTATGAAATTATTTGAATTATTTCATAACATTAAATTAACATCAAATTAAAATAATGATTCTATATTTCAACATTAATTTACTCATTTAAATTTCTTTACATTCCTCGAAAATGGTATGCGTATTTATTGAATTTTATCCTGAGTTCAAGAGATCATTATAATATTTCAAACATTTATATAAAAAATATAAATACTGCATAAAATTGCGTGGTGTCTGTGTTAGAATATTTTTCTGTACATGTAAATATTTTTTGTTGCAGAGCTGAATTCAACTTCTCCGTCAACGAGCGAGTTAGGGGAACTCGCGAACGAGCTCGAAAGCGATGAGTTAAGCTCTGACAACGAAGAGGATGAAGATGTCGCAGAAGATGTACTGTATATGCGCGGAGCTTCCCTTACGATGCACCTGGAGCCAGGTTCTGAAAATTTTACAGTAAATTTCACAAGAAATGAGGAGACTAGCAACGAGATTCCGGAGAAGGGGCAACTGCGTCCTACTTCCCAAGTAAGTTTTAGATATATATCGCATCATCATAAATTTCGACAATGGAATGTTTCATAGAAATTTTTTTGGATTATGTAAGTAATTTCTGGTCACTTCGCCTTATGAATAATAAGCTGAAATAATAGCAAGAAACCATTTTTGGCCCTGGCTAATCACGCAATTCAGAGGCCAATGTTCTGTGGCCCTTCCTAATAATCACAGTGTTCGGTTATCGTTAATTTCTTTAAGCATAACTTTCTTAAGTGGTCAACAGGGTAGTCCAAAAAAGACAATTTTCAAATTTTGTTTGCGGAAATGGCCAGTTTTGTGAGGTTTCCGAAACAAATGAACATATTTTTTTTCGATCGGACAAAATATGAAAGGGTGCCGCTCATCCCAGACAAAATTCGAACTTTCCTTTTTTTTGACTACCATAGTGGCCAATCATTGTGCTGATTATCCTCATGTAATTGGAAAGGAATTAGTGTCAAATACCTTAAAAAATACGAACATCATTTTGAAAGTGAACGATTGAATCGTGTCTGGAGTCAATATAGAAAAGACAAAAGTCCATTCAGAATGGAATCCTTTTACTCGTGCGTTTAATTCACTCAATCCAGTGGATCCTTGATCGCCAGCATTAAAAGAAATTGCTTTTCCCGATATTCATCTCAATCCTTCTCTTCTTCTTCTTTAAAGGGTCCGAATTTGGAACAAAAGCTTCCCTCGACAACGGAGAGGATCTTGAGTACGGAACCTTCTTGTTCTCTGGAATGTGGACCTGGGGGCAACTGCTACACAGAAGAACTTCGAAGCGACGAAGAGGAAGAAAACATTCTTGAAGGAAACGACTTCTCAACGTCGAGACGGAAGCAAGAGTCCTTGAGGCAGAGGTGTCAATGCCCCCTTGGCAGGGGTGGCGATCGATGTCAGCATGGTGAGTGATTTCCTTCGCATGCCTATTCGACAGCTTAGTTACAGGTCCTTGATCTGCATTGCTACTTTTAATTTTAATTCAGTGAGGTCGTATTACGAAAATGGTAGAATTTATCATGCCGAAAGATTTTAATTTAGATGGAACAGGTTCAAATTAGATAACTTTTCAAAATTGGCTCTTTTTAGTTTTAAACTATTTAGACTTGGACTTTTTGAAAGCGGTATAGTTTCAAAACTGGCTATTTAAAAATGTTGAATTTTCTGACTATGAAGTTTGAGTTTGAAAGAGTTGGTCGAATCTTAACAAGAAAGGATCCGAACTTTTAGAACTCAAATATGAAATAATGTAAACCAGCCTTCAATTTAAATACTGTAAATCTGATTACTAATTTTCATATAGTAGCAACAACTGCTTTTTTATATGCGAAAAAGGGAACACCAAATTGATAATGCGGAATAGTGAATCTGATTAGTCACTTTTTTCCGTGCAAGCTTCAAAATTTTCATAATTCAAAGTTTAAAGTTTTGTCATCGAGAAAATCATATTCATCCTCATTATTTAAAGTCATAAAAAGATATTTCATCTTCTTGCATAATTTATCGGCAATATCGAAAGTATTGATTTCAGATAGTATTGATCAGCACAACAGTGGGTTCTTTTATGAACTCTCTCATATGTAAATTTCCTGACAGAGTGCCTGCACTTCAGCTTTGTAATTTCCTATCTTGTTCAACATTTTCACTCGAGCGAATCAAGCAAGCTCATCTTTATTGAAATAAAATTCGTCAACACTAAAAACGTTAGCAAACAATCGTCGGATTCCGCGAGTTGCTAAAAATCAGTGCCCAGAGATAAAATTTAACTAAAGGGAAATTCAAGATATAGTAGTTCAACTTGAAATCATTAAACTACTACAGACTTAATCAGATTTTTCTTCAATTCTAGTAAAAACAACTTCAATATCCAATTCTTGAATGATGTTTTCTTAAATTGTCTCCTGCCAACTGTAATTCTACAATCTAGCGCAAGCTAAACACCCTCAAGCAAACATTTCAGGCAATTAACAAGCACATTGAACATACAGTTATGTTCAACGTTTGCCAATAAGCTCCGTTCCCCTTTATTGGTCATCACGCGATGGGGTTAATTTTCTCCCGCATACATATGTATTACGTAATCTTGCGTCTGACCACAACATGCTCGTAACTTTCAATTGATGAAAGCGTATTTTGCAGCATCCCATCTTGCTACAAATTTCTCTTGGTACATATATATATTTTAAAAAAAGGGTTAAACAACTACCGCAGGGTCCCACTGAGACCAACTGCCATCTTAAAAATGGCACTTGCTCCCAGTAGAACCACGGTAAATCACACTTATGGCCACGTCTCACAAGCGTGAGATGGATGGTCACAGGGCACGATTCAATCACAACGACAGGGCGGCGAAACCCCCGTGTGTCTCGAGGACACGAAGCGACCCAAGGGTAACAGCTTTCTTCATCCATCTCGCAAGTGCATTGACATATTTTTGGCACGCGGGTATGGCTTTAGGGTTACGCACCAGTGATAGCTTCGCACCTCCGAGAGCACCTATTACAAGAACAATTACTTGTACCGCATATTTTGGGTACAGTCGTTACAGCTCTCTTTGAAGGTCTTGAAACCTCTCCTCTTTTTCCTTCTCCTTCGCAGTGATGTTATATTTGGACGTAGCCGAAAATTCGATCACGAATATAGTGCGTTTCTCGAAGTCTTGGAGAACAATGTCAGGCCTCGAGTGCGCAACTGAGACTGCTGCCCGAAAATCGTATTTCCAAAAAATTTGGCATTTCTCGTTTCAGACAATTGACTCTATCTCCCTTGGAGCGTTCGGCAGGGCAGGGTCGCGACCAACACCGTAAGAGCGACAAAGATGGTAACAAAGCACTCATAGGGCCGCATTATGTCTTTAGATATATATACGTCGTTCCCGCGTGGGTCGGACACCCCGATAGTATGTATTCTAGGAACTCAGCATGTGCATCACACGCTCTGCACCTATTACTGGGATCTGCTTGACATGAAATGCGGTCACGATATGCTAAGGTGGAAATGACAGCGTCCTGGCATGCGAAAATAAAAGCCTCTGTACCTGAACCAAGCCCTGATGATCTGAGGAAACCAAAAGTTTGCTCATTCGACAAGGAAAGTTTTTCTACATTTCTGTGGAAGTTTTCTAGCATTTTCTTGTCGAGTAGCTCTTGGCGAAATTTTTCAACCTCTGCTCTCTTCACTTCGACTTTTAAGAGTGAAGCGTCTAGATAGAGTAATGAACTTTCCTCACTTCTGATGTTAAAATTCAGGCCAATGGTCTCGGCCGCATGCTCCGCAGCTTTCTAAAGGAACGATCCCTCGCCATTCAACTCGTGGTTCCTGACCATTTTTAGGAGAGGATCTCTGCCATTCGCAATGATGTAAGCTGTACTTACAGCAATTTGGTTATGAAGACACTGGAGATGCAGAAGTCCGTGTCTGCCTTAACGACGTAAAATATAAAATCGCGGAGCTGACGAATTGATATGCAAGCTTTTATGCATATGCATGATCTTACGTGTGGTGATATCAAGGGCCTAAAGCTCACTTGCGTCCATTGAACCACTACAAACAAGTAGAGCAGAACCGGGACGGCGAGCATGTTAGTTGGTGTATAAAAGTAAACTTCTTCCACCAAAAGTTCTTGATACAATCTGGTCCAGTAGCGGAAAAGTTCTTCGTACCTCTCAGTGCTTCTTTCACCTCTTCGGCCTATGACAAAGCCACGGAACGCGTCCTCGGGTTATGGATAGAGGGTCCCTGTACTAAGGGTTTCTGCTGAATATGGTTACAATAATCAATAAGCAGTCGCAGTCAATTGTCCAGGGATGGTCCCGAAGGAACAACCCCTAAGCAAAGGCGTAAGAACCAAGCCGAAAGCTGAATGGCACCTGTGTGAGATGTCTTTAGCGGTGACTCTGGGATACCGGGCGACCTCTCAGAGTATCAGCCTCATCCTTGCACACGAGGCTCTACAAGCATGGATGAACCCTTTCCCTAGCTGCTCGTGGGAACAACATTGAAACCACCAAAACACCAAAATGTTGTAAATGCGTTTCAAAACGATCGATCGCGCAGAGCACCCGATAATGGGTCGGCAAACAATGCTGATCATCCTGGAGTTCGGGGTGCTGAAAATAATTTAGATGAAAACACGACGACGAACCACATTGAGTGTACGGATGAACTTAAGAATGACGTGCTAGACTGCTGCGATGCCAGCATTATTCCTGTTCGCGGAGGCTTTATGGCGCGTATGCATACTCTGTGGTGCCAGAAACACCCAGAGCTTCAGCACGTTTCGTAGACGAAGATGAAGCGACATTAAGACCAACCGCAGAAAGTAGACACCTTCTGACAGATGGTCGCAATTTCAGTACAAGGAGGAACATCAACATGCAAGTTTCTCTTAAGCCCCAAGATCTGGCTGAAATGGATGCCTCCCTTCGTGGAGATATCTCGCAAGAGTCCGACCTCTGGACCATCAATTGCTCAGTTTATGGTGCTGCGAGAGCTTTGGCTGATTCAAATCGAAGGATGAAACCGACGATGGATCAAAAGACAAGAAGACGCTTGCATGCACTGAACAAGAAAATTGCATGGGCAAGACAGAATGCGTCCCGTGTTCAATGTGTGATTGACTACATAACATCTGGGAGACCGTTCACGGAAAGGGTTTGAAAGTTCGCCAAAGAACTAAGGACCTTGAATCACACGCTAAAGAAGTCGAAGCTGCTAACAATCAAGCAGCATATTGTTGACAAAATAAGGATGTTATCTGACGCAAGGAGGAGGATACAGAAGAGGAAGAGATGGATCAGGGAGAATCAACAGTTTCTCGCTGACCCATGACGCCTCTTCAGTGATCCCCCTGTTTTTGTAAAAAATCCACCCAAGCCCAAGGAGGTGGAGACTTTTTGGAGAGAGGTGTACAAGATCCCGAAAACACTAGAGTTGAAAGAAGATACTGACAATATCATCCACTTCAAGGAGTTTTGCGGCAGCATCATAAAATCTGAGGAGGAGTGCCCATCAGTCACTGCCGAAGAGGTGAAAAAAGCACTTAGAGGCACGAAGAACTTCTCCGGTGCTGGACCAGATTGTATCAAGAACTTTTGATGGAAGAAGTTTACTTCTATACACCAACATTTGGCCCGCATATTCACCTCATATTTAAAGTCGGAGGTGCCCATTCCGCAGTGGCTGGTGTTAGGACGCACTATACTCCTACCGAAAAAAGGCAACTTGTCCAAACCAGAGAATTACAGGCCAATAACTTGTTTGAACAAACAGTATGAGATCTTTACAGCTGTCCTGAGCAAAAGGATTGTTCGACGAATTGAGCCTGCATGGCGAGAGATGTACGAACAACGTGGCTCGAAAAAGGTGTAGCAGGCTGTCGAGAGAACCTGCTGATTGACAGGTGTGTCTGTAAAGACGCTGCAGCCCATCAGCGCGTCCTGTCAATGGCCTGGATTGACTACTGGAAAGCTTTTGATTCAACCTCTCATAGGCTTATCATCTGTCTGTTGGAAAGCTTGAAGGTACATCCACACATAGTGAGATGCATAGAGAGGTTGATGCCTCTTTGGAAAACTAGATTTACCACCTCATCTAGGAATTATCGTCTGACAACGAACAACGTTACCTTCCAGCGGGGCGTCTTTCAAGATGATACCATGAGCCCTTTGCTTTTTTGCATCAAACTTCTGCTTCTATCTCTCGTACTACGAAATTCTCCTGGATGCCTCTGTGGCGACACTAATCAGCGCGAGCATAAGGTCACTCATGTATTTTTTATGGATGATCCAAAGATCTATGTCTCTGGTAAAAGCCAACTTCAAACTGCTGTAAATATCGTCAAAAACTACACAGGAAAGATTGGCATGGACTTTGGTTTGGACAAGTGTGCCAAAATTCATCTGAAGGAAGGAAAGATTACTGGCGTTCCCAAGAACCCTGAGCTTGTGGATATAAGTGTTATTAGATATCTTAATACTGGAGAAACCTATACATACCTGGGCGTGCCTCAAATCCGCATTCAGGACGTAACATCAGTGAAGGAGTCTCTCCGAAGCAGATACAAGCATCTTCTTCGAAAGATTTGGTCTTCTAAACTGTCGGCGTTGAACAAGGTATCTGCGACTAACATGCTTGCCGTTCCGGTTCTACTCTACTCGTTTGCGGAGGTTTAATGGACAAAGAACGAGCCCAAGGCCCTTGATGTCACCACACGTAAGATCAGGTATATGCACAAAAGCTTGCATATCAATTCGTCAGTTCCGGGATTATACATTTCACGCCGTCAAGGTGGACGCGGTCTTTTGAATCTCCAGTGTCTTCATAACCGAAATATTCTAAGTACAGCTTACATCCTTGCGAATGGCAGAGATCCTCTCCTGAAGATGTTCAGGAACCACGAAATGATTGGCGAAGAATCCTTTACAAAGCCGCGGAGCAAGCGGCCGAGACCCTTGGCCTGAATTTTAACATCAGACGTGAGGAAAGTGCATTACTCCATCTAGATGCTTCACGTCTAAAAGCCGAAGTAAAGAAAGCAGACGTTAGAAAATTTCACCAACAGCTACTCGACAAGCCTATGCACGGAAGCTTTAACAAAAATGTAGAAAAATAGTCCTTTTCGAAGGAGGAATCTTTTGCTTTCCTGAAATCATCAGGACTCAATTCAGGTACAGAGGGTTTTATTTTCGCATGCTAGGATGGTGTCATTTCCACCTTAGCATACCGTGACCGCATATTATGTCAAGAAGTTCGCAGTGATAGGTGCAGAGCGTGTGATGGATCATCAGGATGTCCGACCCACGCAGGAACGACTTATATATATATAGACCTAATGCGGCCCTAAGAGTACTTTATTACCATCTTTGTCGCTCTTACGGTGTTGGTCACGACCCTGCCCTGCCGCACTATCATCACTAGCACTGGTTTGTCACCTTAAAGCCATACCTGCGTACCAGAAATATGCCAAGCCACTTGCGAAATGGATGTAGAAAGCTTATCTTGGGTCGCTTCGTGTCCTCAAGACACACGAGGGTTTCGGCGGCCTGTCGTCGTGATTTCGTCGTGCCCTGTGACCACCCATCTCACAGCTGTGAGACGTGGCCATAGGTGTGTTTTACCACGGTTCTACTGGGGGCTATTGACATTTTGTAGATGGCAGTTGCTCTTAGTGTGACCCTCCGGTGGTTGTTTAACTCTTTTTTTTTACATATATATAAGAGATTTTTTCTCAAGGGCAACCGCTCCCAGCGAAATCGCGGTAACGTTTCAGCTGGAACTACATCTCACGACCGTGAGATAGGTGGCTAACGTCTGCGATAGACTCAATACGACGGTCCAGCAAAAGCCTTGTGCACTCTGAGGATACGAAGCGACCCAAGGACGACTGCTTTCTACATTTTTTCTCAGGTGCTTTTCAAGCTATGAACCAGTGAAAGCTTGGCACCTCCGAGGACACCGATGATTAGGGCGACTAGCTTAAACAATATTCTGGGTGCAACCGTCGCAACCCCCTCATATGGTCCTTATTACTCTCTCTTCATTCTTCTTGGCTGGGATGTTCTTGTTGGTTTGTGCCGAAGATTCGATAACGAACATGGTTCGATTCTCTGAGTCACGAAGAACAGTAACAATTTTGACAGTAACAATTTTCAAGAATATGTAATTCTAGTATATCCAGCACTTCCTATTCTCGAAAACTGACTGTACTTCTACTACTGTGCCTTTGGATATACGCTGTTCCCGTGTGAATTGGACAAATAAATAGTATGTGTTCTTATGTGCTCGGCATGTGCATGGGATGCTCTACAAATGTCATCGGGAATATCTTAGCTGAAAATGTTGGGAAGGTATGCTAAAGTAAAAATGACACCGTCTCGGTACGTAAAAATGAGACCCTCAGTGTCCGATTGCAGTCCGGGTGATGCAAGGAAATCAAACGTTAGCTCGTGCGACATCAAATGATCCGTCACATTTCTGAGGGAGATTCCATGCATCCTCTTGTCGAGGAGCTGTTCACTGAAGCTTTTCTCCGGTGCCTTCTTCATCTGGGCCTTCAGGAATGAGCAATCGAGATGGACAATGATTGATGCATTCTCCTTGCCCCTGATATTGAAATATAGGCTAAGTGTTTCAGGAGTCTTCTCGGGTGTTTTGTACAGAAATGCTCCACTGTCAACTTCTTCGCGTTTCCTGGCCATTTTATGAAGAGGGTCTCGTTCATTTGCGATGATATACGATGTATCCAGAATTATCCTGCTTTGAGGACACTCGACATCCAGCATTCCGCGACCACCTTGACGGCGTGAGATATGAAGTCGAGGAACAGACGACTAAAGATGTGTGCTTTTGTTCATGTGCATAAACCTCAGTAAGCCATCCATGAAATCACTTTAAATGAATAGAGTTTTGCACGGACGGCAAGCATATTCGTTGCAGATACTTTTTCCAATGTCGAAAGTTTGGAAGACCAAATCTGTCGGAGAAGACATTTGTATCTGCCACAGAGAGCACTCTTTGAAGATGGTACGTACTCTCTTCAACTAACTCTTGGCGCATTTTTGTGACCCAAACTTCAGTCCAATCTCCCAAGTGTACTCCTCGACAACTGCTTCATACTCATAATGCCTTTGATGTTCGGTTTTGCCGCAGAAGTGTGCTTGGAAATCGCAAAGTGCGAGAGATAGTGGCAATATTGTGAAGCAAACGAGGAAAAGGCTAATTATGTAGCCCTGAAAGACACCTATCTGGAAGGTGATCCTGTTAATTATCACACGACGTTTTCCAGATGAGACAGTAAATCTGGTTTTCCAAAGGGGCATCAAACTCTCTATGCATCTTACTTTGTGTGGATGAACCTTCAAGGTTTCCAACAGGTACATGATATCTATGTGGGTGGTTGAATGGAAAGTATTCCGGTAGTCAATGCAGGCCATCGACAAGTAGCGCTGATAGAATGCTGCGTCTTTGCAGACGCTCATGTCGGTTTGCAGATTCTCTCGAAATCCTACTACCTTCTTCTTCGAATCGCGTTGTTCATGCATCTCTCGCCACAGTTCTGATTGTCCGAACAGTCCTCTCATTTAGAATGGTTGTAAAGGTCTTCTACAGCGTGTTCAGATAAGTTCGAGGGGAGTGCTGTGCGTCCCTCCACCAACTATTCCGGAATAGGCTCTTCCGACTTTAGATATGATGTGAAAATATGGGTCAGATCCTGATGGGTTGAAGGAAACTTCTTCCACCAGAAGCTCTTCATACCACCTGGCCCCGCAACCTTATAGTTCTCCATGCCCCTTATTACTTTTTCATTATTATTTACTTTTTTATTAGTTATGAGGTCACTGTAGAGCCTGTAGCCTTCTACGAGGGCCTCCAGAGACTTTCATGAGGGCCTCCCGAGACTCCCTTATATTTTATTTAGATTAAATCCATTTCAGATAACTTTCAACATCTTTTTAGAATATTAAATTGAATTGGAATTAGGAAATACATTAATCAAGATACCTAAGTATGCCTCTAAAAAATATAAGTGGGAGTAGGCGCGCGTGGCACGCAGGTGGCTGAGCCCCCCTTGCATATATATTATATTTATTCATCAAGGCTGCTATATCTGTTTTTATATACCATTTAGACCAAAATTTTCCATAAACTCTTCTTCAATAAATCATCGAACATTGTATTAAATAGAGAACATAGAACTGAAGAATTTATTATTTTACCTTAGTAAATATTTACTCGCCTATGAAAGAAAAATGTTTAAAGCGAAATGTCTACTAAGCCACAAAGATGATTATAAATTAAATAAAGTGCTTCAAGCAAGCAGCAAACGATCTAAATATTGAATCAATGAACTATGCAAATTTACACTTGTAATGCTTCGCTTAATTTGCAAAATTTATGCAGAATGATTCTCCATGAAATCGGTTTATTTACTGTTCTGATCGATGGTTTATTCTGAGAGTATGGTTTGCTTTAATTTATTCAATGGATTATTCAGAGCGTAATTCATTAAACAATTAATCTTATATGAGAGTTCAGATAATCACATTTTTAATAAAGGGATCTCTTACTCAAAAGCTTGAAAAATGTAATACTTTCAATTTTAAATCTAAAAGTTCGTTCCTTTCAACTTGAGATCCCCAAGACCTCAATTCTTTGAATTTAAATGCACCAAAGTAATCTTCTACTCCTACCAAATTGATAGTTGAATTGGAATTGACATCTTTCCATCCTGTCTTCAACGAGTGAAGAAATTGAAACTTCGATACCTCCAACTTGAAAGCATCCACACTTTTCAGCTATGCTTAAGTCCTCAGCTTTAAAGAATTTTAGACTACAGTAAACTCTTGCCTATTCTAAGGGTCGCGAAACGTGAACATTTGAGTATTTCAAGGCTGAAGGGACCTTCACCCGTGCGGAAAAGTCGATTGGGGCCAAACCGGTTCCTACCCTGGCGAAAGTTTCGCCTAGGAATTCATTCCTAACAGATCCAAAGTTATCCGAATCATTCGGGAATCTGTCCGCACCAATCCGAGTTAACCTGAACCAATCCGAAAAAATTCTATGTTTCATTCGATCGAATTCGGTTAAAAATTAATCCGACTAAATCCGATTCAATCCGAACTTCCAATCCGAATTAATCCGAACCAAATTTTCAATCCGAGCGAATCCAAACTCGGATCGACCTGAACCGATTGTCAATCCTAATGAATCACATTCAATCCGAACGAATCACATTCAATCCGAACTTGGATTTATTCGGATTGAAAACAGATTATTTAGGTTAATCCGAGTTCGGATTGATTCAGATTCATTTGGATTGAAAATACAGATTCCGGATTAATTAGAAATGATTCAAAATGAATTCCAATCCGATACTGCAGTCAGGGTAGTCGGATTTCCCTACTACTAATTAGGCACCAATTTGGCACCCCAATCACTTCTAGATTGGGCTTCGGTCTGGCTTGTAATAGTGATTTGTACCTATGGCCAATTATGCGATTCAGTTGGGCTCCAGTTGGGCAATCCTAATTAGGCATAATCAACTCAAAAAGAAAATGTTTCAATTATATTATATTAATAAGGCATTTTTGTGTGTGCTGTGCTTATAAATTTTAATTTAATGAAGAATACAAACTATAGATGGGCTTCTGCTTGCCCAATTAAAATTGGCAAGCAGAAGCCCATCTATCAATTGTTTCGAAGGCGGCTAGTAATCTAGTGATTTTTTCGGCAAAATGAGTTTTAGGGAAGATGAAATTTCGGACAAGTGAATACCTACCCTCCAAAAGAACGAAAGCAATACTGAAAAACGCGAATGACTGAGGGCGCTGGAACTGTTTCAGGCTACCTTCTGATTGATTAAAATGAGATCATAGAAAGCGCGGGTAATTTTAAAATGTATCAAAACCTAAACAGAAGAAATAGACCTAATACACTGAGAAAAATGTTTGGTTCGTACAACAGAATAATTTCATTGGTTGAACCAATACAACTTCTTTTGTATCAGCAAAAGTTTTTTTGAGCCAAAGCATAATATTTGGTAGCATGAATATTTTCCTCAGTGAGAGTAAAATATTTATAGATGGTTTTTTTATTGGGTAGGGTATGTCAACAAAAAATAAAAATTTTGAAATCATAAATGGCCTAGCCATTTAAAAATGGCTAGGCCTAAAATAACTTTTAAAAAGTCGTTTTCCTCAGATTAATGAAAATATCGTGAATTGGCAATTTTTTATAATGTCTAAAATATACCCAAATTTTTAAATGTTCAATTGATGGCTTTTTAACTCGGAAGCAGACTTTCTCTTCTATACGCAGTTTCTTGTTTACATTATGTAAATAAAAACTCGTTCATCTCAACATTAGAAATACATTTTTAGTCAGCAGCGCCAACCCTGGGAAAAGTCAATCTAAGTCCTAATAGCGTGTCCGTACATATGTGCTCTTATTATGTAAGTTTTGACAAATAAAAATCTACAGCTCCAAATAAATTGCATGTTTATGATCGGAGTCCATCCCGCCTTATGTAAAAGCGATATACATATTTTATCAATATTCCCACATGGGCACCTCCACCGCGAGTCGTGAGGTGCTTCGTCCAGCGAGGTTCATTGGCTGCTTCGGCCTTGTATCGATGCGCGAGCAGTAAGCATGTATGCGTCCTTTCATTTGCGCCTCGGTATTTTAGCATGACGTCACGATCATGATAGGATAGGTGGAAATGTCAGGAATTAGCGTAGTTAGTTTATCTTGACATTATTTTTCAAGTGTATCATGCATTTGCGCAATGTTGTTTCATCCTTTTATCGGTTGAAGACCTTTCAGTTTTAGGGAATACCATCAACTATCCGAAATTTTAGGGTAGAGTACCCGATTCTGCTCAAATCGATCTGATACACTAACCTCAAATTTTGGATATTTTATAGTATTTCGTGACACTGAAAGGTCGTCAATCGACAAAAAAATGGAACATTACTGCCAATTAACATTCTACACATGACAAATATTACTATTCGTACATTTATGACTCACATTTACGTTTTGAATATTTTCTCAAAAAAAAAAGAATGTATTCCCATGACGTCATGCTAAAATACTCAATTCAAACCAACCAGGGCTTGCCGCTCTTCGGGCCTATTTTTAATTGGTCAGCCACTGACGCGGGCGAGTCTGTCTGTACAGAGACAGTGGTGGGAGGTGGCGGAATTACGCCATTTGGAATATCCCAGCATGGGGGACATGGAATGAATAAGTCTTGGAATAAGCAAGAGTTCACTTATTTAGATTTGACTCCTTTTTACAGATTCGGAGAAAGAATACCATTTTTGCGGAAGATTTGATTCCATTCCACAAATGGAACTTGAATACGAGTTTTTCCTTGATTCAAATTAGAATAGATTAGCCAAACTTTTCTATGATTCGAACCGTGAGAAATTAACAATGTTCGAATCAACAAAAGTGATGAAGTAACGAACAAGGAAGACTCGGAAGTGGTTGGGCGAAAGTTTCCCTTAGTAATTCTGAAAGCCTGGAAATTTTCCGTTCGACGAGTCCGATTGAGAATCGACGCCCTCACTTTTCAGTTTCCGCGATGCAGGCACTAGTTCCCTCAACTCAGAAGTTTCAACTTTCAATTTGACCAGTAGTTTCCGGAGTTAAGCCGTTCAGGAAGTTTTTCCGTACCATTTCTTTTTGCAACTGTTAGTACAATCGACAACAGGGTCCAAACTTGAGAAAATTTTCAAAATTGTTTTTACTCTATTGTCTGGACGCAGTATTAATCTTTAGTAGATAAGCAGGACCGGCTAAAAATGTCTGTAACCGCAATTTAATAACTGACACTCGAGAACATTCGATGGTTCAGAAGATGTTATACTCATATTAGGTATGATAACTGCATTCAAGCAAATTACAACCTCAAAATTTCATTTTTTCAAGTTATGGAGGGGGAAAGGAGATTGAAGAAAGGAATTTTTCTGTTTCAGGCAAAAATATGTTGAAGTATACAGCATAAGAATATTTTCAAAACAAAATTTGAATATAAAGCACTATCTCAAAACAAATGTTTATAGATTTTTTTTTTATATATATATATATATATATATTTATTTTTCCATCAAAATCGGTTCATCTGTTCAGGAGAAAAATGCCTTTCTTCATTTCCTTTCCGCCTCACTGAAAAATACAATTTTCAGGAATTTTTCATTCACATAGATGCCAATATATGGGGCCAATATAGACTTCATGCGTGCGGTGGTCAATTTTCACAAATTTACATTGTTACTTTGCTAGGCCCGTTATTTGTTTAAATTAAATAAACATTTTTCTCAGTGATACTGTCATTGTATTTGTGAAGGTGTGGTAATTTTCCAAATATTTTTAACAGTGTTGATATAAGATAAGATAATAATTATGTAATCTTCTTTGTGGATTCCGTGGATAAATATGATAATAATGACGTAATCTGCTGACGTATATGTTTTAGTGCTTCAGATAAGATTTAATTTGCCTAATGGAATTTTTTTTCAATTTGTTGATGACGTATTTATATTGGAGTTTAATTGGATATTTTTATAGGGTTGACGAAGAAACAAACTTTTTAGTTTGATTTGCTGTGTGGGTTTAGAGGATCAAATCCTATCTTCCAATTTTGATGTATACTTCCGCATATCAAATTGACTCGAAACTTTCCATACCTACGTATGTCCGATGACAATTCAATATTCTATCAAATTTCAGTTTTTAGCCTCCCTTCTCCCCCACCAAATGTTCATGCTTTTAGAAAACCCCAACAATATGGGTATCTATGCAAAAGCCTTACAGAGTAGAGTTGAAACTTGAGTTGACCATATATTTGTTGTTGACAATATAACCGATGGTTATATTATGATTTGACACACTTATACATATCTAATTGATTTGAAATATTGCATGCATACGTAGTCTTAAGCTGATCAGCTTTGTAAGCCATGCTTTCGAGGTTTTCTATCAACAAAAAAATCTTTATACGAAATTTGAAAAATTGACAGGGTGTCTAAAAAAATTATACGAAAGAGAATAACACTATTAAAATGAGCGTTTTTTTCCTATCGTCTTGACAGTCTAGTCTGGCACATATCTGGCTCTAGTCAGCTTTAGATGACATCTGCGAATGAGTGATTCTCTATCATAATAAGGCGAATTTATAACTTGAAGCAGTTTACTAGGTTTGCGTTCGCGGTTTATAACTTGGGCTTTTAAGGACTAATTCCCGGTGCGTGTGAATTTTCTGTGAACGCGTTATTCTAACAGAACGACCTGAACGTTCAATAATTAGAATTTTTCAATTCCGACATTTTTCTCTGGAAGAAAATACAATTTTATTTAGTCTTTTGTTGATTATTTATTTATTGTTTGCCATTTATATATTACCAAATATTTATTTATTATGTTCTGTGTACTATTTATTTATATACTTATGATTAGGCAGTATCGCTAGCGGATAACCATACGGGCTAGCCTAGAGCTAGCAAAAAAACATAGTCAAAGTAGGCGCCGAACTTATATTTTTAGTCCTATGTCAATTTTGGCCCTATCTCAATATTGGGTATATTTTTGGGCACTATGCCAAATTTGGGCTTCATTCTGGTTTCGGTTGCTATATCAAATTTAGACCTTGTGCCAAAATTGACCCCTATGTCAAGTTTGGGCCTTATATTAGTTTTACGCCCTATGTCCATATTGGCTACTATGTCAATTTCAGGTCCTATGTCAGTTTTGGGCCGTATGTCCTAGGGATGGGCGATTCTGGATCGATTCTTCAAAGATCGATCTTTTTCACTCAAAAGATCGATCTTTTGAATCGATTCTTTGCGAGTCGATTTTTTATTGGATCGATTCTTTACTTCCAGAATCGGAGAAGCGATTCTTTCATTTTTATTTATTCATATGTCCGACCTATAGGTTCGTGACCACGGCATACACCTTTGATGTTCATTGCTTCTATACTTTTTTCTTTCGTGCTAGGGATGGCCAAGTCGATTCCGATTCCGTTCCAGGGAATCGATTCCAGGAATCGATTCTTCGTCGGAATCGCCATCGATTCCGATCACAGATTTAAGAGAAAATAAATGTTCGTTTTCCTAAAGAAAAAAAAAACCTAATTAATGAAAGTTTATAAATTTTCTTCAAAAAACATCAAAACATGAATTGAAATTTATATTTGTTGCTTTGGTTTTAATTTTTACAACAAACCTCTCCAAAAACCCTTTGAAATTTTTAATTTACGCGGGCTTTTTGAGAATGGAGGAGTGGGGAAATATTAGAATAGGAATCGAAGAATTGGAATCAAAGAATCGATTCCTACCTTAGATTCTTCGATTCCTCGGAATCGACGCATCCGGCGGAATCGAGGAATCGAAGAATCGATTCTCACTAAGCGTTACCCATCCCTATTTCGTGCCTCAGACTGCATCTCAATCTAAGCGCAAGCACGACCTGTGCTCAACATGTTTATTATCAAAGTTTCGAAATGTAATAGACTTTTTTTTCTACCCTCCATTGTTAGAAAAGAAGGTCCGAAGCATTTCATGGCATAAAAGTTGCATGTGTAGGGAGCCGTCTGATTATTTCACTTTTTTTTACTTGCGCGTGACGAGACCATAGTTTGTTCGACCATGAAGGGCTAGTATATTTGAGTATATTTTAGTAGACAATAATAAATTATTTCCAGTAGAAATGATAAAAACGTTTGAGCATTTTTTCATGATTTTCAAAGTTTTTTGTGAAAAAAGGAATTAACAGTATCTAATTGTCGATCTTTAATCATTTTATTTGAAATTGAATAAATGTTAAGATTTATAGGTGAATATAAACTATTTAGGACATTTCTACATCGATCTTAAAAGATCGATTCTTTCAAGATCGATTATTCTGCTTCGATTTTTTTGCTGAATCGATCTTAATAAATTCGATCCTGGATCGATCCATGAATCGATCTTTTCGAGAGAATCGCCCATCCCTAGTATGTCCATACTGGGTCGCACGACGGATGGACGAAAACCCGACCGAAACTATAAGGGCTTTTGCCCTGAACTACGAAACCCTAAAAAACGTTACACTTTTGGCCGTCCCCAAACCGGACCGCGAACGTGCAGTCCACGCCAAAACTGGAGTCCAGACGGTCTAGGTTGGGCCTTGCCAGTGCCTAAAGATTTTCTCTTGCCGAGAAAATGACCTCTGATTCGTTTCAGAATTTTCAAAAAATATTTAGCGTTTGCTCAAGGCCATTTTAGGGCAAAAATGTTAATTCCTAATTGAATTAACGCTATTAATTGATTATTAATTTCTGCCGCGTATGAATTGTGTTCTTTATAATTCAAGATTGCACTCAGATTTTTAGCACATTTTTACAATAACGTTCAAAGGTCGCTCAAGGCCATTTTAGGGCAAAAATGGCGATTCCTAATTAAATTGATGCTATTTACTGATTATTTATTCCTGGCTCGTATAAATTGTGTTCTTCACGCTCCAATATTGCACTCATACTTTTTTCAGATTTTTACAACAGCAGTCAAAGGTCGCTCAAGGCCATTTTAGAGGATAAATGGCTATTTTTAATTAAATTGACGCTATTTATTAATTATACATTCCTGTCATGTATGAATTATGTTCTTCACAATTCAATATTGCACTCAAATTTTTTTCAGATTTTTACAGTATCATTCAAAGGTCACTCAAGACCATTTTAGGGCAAAAATGGCTTTTCTTAATTGAACTGACACTATTTATTGATTATTTAGTTCTGACGCGTATGAATTTTGTTCTTCACGATTCAATATTGCACTCATATTTTTTTCACATTTTTCCAATAACATTCAAAGGTCGCTCAAGGCCATTTCAGGCCAAAAATGAAGGGGATTTGGTTGGTTGCCTTCTCATTTTTCTTTCTTCTTTTTTATTTTTGTCCAAAGAAACGAATTTTTTTATTTGTTTCTTAGGAATTGCAATGGGAGCATTTTGTGGTGGTTGTCTTTATAAATATTTTAAATAAAATAATGAGAATAATTTTAAATAAAATTTTATTTTAGTCTGATTTAAAATTCTTGAATTTCAATTTAGCTGATTTGGATTGGAGGTCATTTCTACACCCCCCCCTCTTTCCCTTTAAATATTATGTTTTTTAATCAGATCAAAGGGCAAACATGGCTATTCTTAATTGAACTGACGCTATTGATTGATTATTCATTTTCGGCGCGCATGATTTTTGTTTTTTACAATTCAATATTGCACTTAGATTTTTGTCATATTTTTACAATAACATTCAAAGGTCGCTCAAGGCCTATTAAGGGGAAAAATGGCCATTAGTAATTAAATTGACGCTTTTTATTGATTATTCATTCCTGACGCATGTGAATTTTGTTCTTTACAAGTCAATATTACACTCACATTTTTTTCAGTTTTTTACAATGACATTCAAAGGTGGCTCACGGTCATTTTTAAAAAAAAAATGTTGATTCAATTGAATTTTCTCCAGTTCTTTTTTGTAAAACAGTGTCAATTTATTCATTGCGGCAGAACAATTAGTCAAAATGTTTAATAACCGCCTGTAATATTAATTTAAGGTCATTCAAAGTCATTCAACGAGAAATGTTCATTCAAATGTTTTTTCTTTTTCATGGTAGTTATTTCTTTTAAATTTTGCTTAAAATTAAAATTATAACACTTTAAAAATAGTAGGAGGTCGCATCTTTATTAATATATTATCAAGTTTCGTTGTCAAATTGTAATTACGAAGAATTAATTATCATGAGTGCAGAAGAAGGGGTAATGATTTACCTTTTAGAAAATGAAGAGGAAACCTTAGTTGGCTATAAACTAGCATCTAATATGCAAGTGTGAGCACTGTTTTTTCATTATCACAATTTGCAAAAAGCTTACTTTTTGCGAAATGACCTTGAATGTCTTTTAAATAATATGACGAACATTTATCAAACAACTTAACTAATTTTGTTTGCCCAAATGAATAAATTGACCCTGCTTCTCTATAGAAAAAAAATTAGAGAAAACTTTATTGAATCAACATTTGATTAAGAAAATGAGCTTGAGACACCTTTGAATGTCATTGTAAAAATCTGAAAAAAATCTAAGTGTAATTTTGACTTGTAAACAACAAACTTCATACGCGCCGGGAATAAATAATCAATGAATAGTGTCAATTTGTTCAAGAATAGCCATTTATCGTCTGAAACGGCCTTGAGTGACCTCTCAATATATTTTTTTTAATTCTGAAACAAATAAGCGGGAAAAATAAGGTAAAGAAATAACAATTTGTATGCAATGTTTGATTGCAAATCTACATTTCTCGATTAAGCTTTTTTTATGCTTGTTATTTTTTTTTATTTATTTATTTGAAAATACAAAAACCCAACAGTCGATTGGACCAATTACAGGGTTACGAAACTTCCTAAACTAAATAGTTGCCAAGTGAACATATATACATCTAGCCGTGGTATTTTAATCAATACTTATAAATACCTCAACTAATTTCAATGATTGGAGTGCAAGATATAATCATGCGTTGCATCTGCAAACTCGGAAAGCGAAATGAAGAACATATCAAGGTTTCGATTGTTATCTAATTGCAACATACCATTGATATGATTATACATTCTAAATAGTGGTGAGCGACGACTCATTTTACTATTAACATATAAAAATTCACTTTGTCTAGTTGAATAGTTCGGAACATTAAAGGGTATCATTTCTAGAAGTGTTGGAGAATCATATTATATACCTCGAACGATTTTAAATAAAAATAATACATCCGAGAAAGTTCGCCTGTCTTTCAACGACCATGCCTCAAAATGGTTGCGAAGCGATAAATAATCTGCACCACGACATGGATATAATTTATCTTCCTTCCATGCTAGATATTTCAAAAAACGATTTTGACAACTTTCAATCAGTTTTGAGTATTTTTCTGTACTAGGTGCCCAGACAACAGATGCAAATTCAAGTTTGGTTCTCACAAACAGTTTAAATAGTAACATTGCTGGAGCTGTAGTTTTAAAATCTTTACATGTACGCATAAGAAAACCTAAAGTTTTGTTAGCAGCAGTAACAATATAGTCCATATGTGAGTTGAAAGTAAGTTGACTATCAAAGAGCACCCCAAGGTCTTTTATCGTGTCAACCCTCACTAAATTTACTTCATCAATTGAGTATTGGTAAATCAGCGTAGCATTCTTTCTTGTGAATGAAACAACCCTACATTTTTCTGAATTAATAGGAAGCATGTTATCATTACATCATTTATTTAATTTTTACAGGTCAGCCTGTAGAATTTCACAGGAATTGATGCTAGATACAGGATAATATAATTTAATATCATCAGCATAGATCAAGTAATAACACAATAATCCCAAGAAGATATCATTCACAAATATAATAAACAATAAAGGGCCAAGATTTAACCCTTGGGAAACTCCTGATGTAGGCCGAAAATTGCTAGAAGAGTGACCATTATATACTACTTAATTTTCTCGTTCAGACAGACATGATCTTAATAAACTTTCTACAGAGTGTGGCAAATCGATATCATAAATTTTATTAATTAATATTTTGTGATTAACTCTATCAAATGCTTTTGCTAAGTCAATATATACTACGTCAACTTGTTCGTAAGTATCAAGAAGAACATTTACGTGCTGAGTAAATAACAACAGATTGGTAGCAACTGACCTGCGCCGTAAAAATCCATGTTGATAATTAGACAAGTTACTTTGAATCGCATTGAAGATTATTCTATATATGCACTTTTCGAAGATTTTAGAGAAGTTATTAATAATTGATATAGGTCTGTAGTTTTTTACATTAGAAGCATCTCCACTTTTCAGGATAGGACATATTTTTGTAGCTTTCCATGTGCTTGGAAAAATTCCAGATTTTAGCGCAATGTTAAAGATTATTGTAAGCGGTGTGACAAAAATACTAGAAATTTTTTTAATTACTGAAGAAGGAACAGAGTCTAATTCTGAAGTATGTTTAGTTGGAAGTTTTTTTATCGCCGTTAATACATCATTTTCAGAGATCAATGAAAAATCACCCATTAATTTATGTTTAATTTGTAAATTTGGCTTATCAGTTGTATTATTTGCACTTATATAAACACTCTCAAAGTATTCAGCGAATATATTGACAAATTTGATCAGGAGAGGTATATATAGCATTGTTTTAACTCAGAATTCCAGGAATTCTAGAATGCTGTTTAAGTCTATTCACAAAACCCCAAAAATATGGAGGTGATAAAATTATACTCTGCTCAGCTTTCCTTATGTCGTCATTGTAAGCAATTTTCATTGACATTTTTGTTGCTTTTCTAATTTTTTCATACTGCTAAAAATAGTACTGTAGTTTTGAGTTTCGATATTTGTTTTTATATTTAATTTTCAATTTAATATTATTAATAATTTCACGTGTATACCAGGGAGGGAACATATCATTCATAATGTTAATATCACAAATGGGGATGAATTCATCAAATTCATTGTATAGGATATCATAAAACTGCAAGCAAGTCTCGTCGATATCCTCATAGTTTGAAAGTACTGTCCAATGAACATCAAATAAATCGATATATAATGATGCAAAGTTACAACGTTTGTAGTTATATCTTGATGCTTCATTATTTCTTACAATATTTATGTAAGATTCATTAAAAAGCAGCTCAATTTCAAAATTAACTGCCGGATGATACAGGTCCTCTGGAAAAATTGGGGAAAGGCATCTATTTACATCTATACATTGTAAGTTAGAGAAAATCAGGTCTAAGTACCTGTTATTGCAGTTATTTACATTATTAAATTGTCGTAATTCAAATATGTTGCATAAAAGAGACAAAAGACTTCCCTTATTATCAAATATTCCATCCCAACAGAATCTTTTGAAGTTTCGAACATTAAAATCCCCAAGTAATAGGAGCCTATGTCCCCAGATGTCACGACAGGAGGCAAGAGAGTTTATAAAATTATCAAAATCATTAACTGCTAGACCAGGTGGAACATACATAACTAGTATTATAAATACAGCAGCAGCAATATAATATTTTGCACCCACAATATTGATTTGAGCTGTATTCTGAATAATTGATTTTAGATCTAATTTAATACTTGCGAATTTGTTATTAAGTGCAATTAATACCCCTCCCCCGGGTCTGTCGACACGATCATCTCTGTATCTATTAAATCTGTCAGAAGAGAGAAACTCAGATGTGAAAACATATGGTTTTAGCCAAGTCTCAGTTAACACTATTATATCAAATTCATATAAATTGTTTGCTGTAATTAGGCATTTAAATTTAGTATTTATGCCACGAGTATTTTGATAGTATATATTTAGACTATGGTTTCCTAGGATACTGTTTATATCGGTTTCAGTTTCTTGACTATTTCCAGAGTACTGTCTCTGAATATAATCTGAAGATCTATTTCTCTTCGTTGAATTCGATCCTGAAGGATCACTTTCAGATCCTGGTATCGCTTTTGTTGCATTGGGGTACGGTCCGATGAGATTTGTAAGTTTTTGATTATGGACAGTGGCTCGGTGTCACGTCCCGTGACGTATATATATGTTAATATATTTATTCATATAATTATATATTTGCATGCTTATACTAATAAGTACTTAATAAATACAGAGCGAATATCGTGCACTGTGTAGTGCAGCTATATATATATATATATATATAGTCAGCACGCTGTACACTGTAAGATATAGCTATATATATGTCCGGCACGAGAGCAGACTAGGTATAGAATATAGACTATAGTGAGAACATTGTAATTCGTAGCGTTCACTGTCTAACCATAGACGCATAGAGTATAGGGCCCAAAAGCACGTGGTAACTGGAGGACATAGCTATAGATATACTGAAAACAGTACACGCCGTATAGTATATCTATATATATATATATATATATATATATATACGTGACGTACGCGTGTACAGGATCGTCGCAGCATCCAGGAACGTCGGCATAGGCCCTATAAAAAGTGAATGGACCAACATAGGTCAGTTAGTTTTTAGTCAAAAAATTAGAAGTTACAGTTCCGTACAACTCTTCTCTATTTCCTACGGTTTTCCCCGATTCGACTGTCCAGTGTCTAGTGTGTCAAACCGGTATCCTTCGCGTGTTAGTGTGTGTGCCCTTGTGTCAAGTGTTGTGCACCGGGAAACCCGAATCTGGGATTTCCCATCTTGGATTACTTCGTACCCATTCAACCCTGAATTGGAACCCTTATTGTTTACATCAAGGTGCACAACCCCTTTCTTTCACACCACTACACGGAGACCATCGAGATATCATTTGATTCTTCAATCGAATCAATAAACCGGTAAGTTCTAATTTTAATAAATCCAATTTCATTATCTAACTCCTTTTGGGCCATAATACATGAGTCTCCTTTATTTTAAAGGTCCTAGCCAAGGATTAGAGTGTCTACATGCCTTCCTTCAGTTTCTTGTGCTAAAGCCTTAATAAACAATACGTTTCAAATGTAATTGATTATAATAAATTGTTTAAACTAATCTATATTTATTTATTGGCTACTCTTTCCTCTTCCCTGTGCGAGATCTTCGATCTCAACTAAAACGAGGAACCTAATTAAAAAGGAAAGTATTTTACGTTTTCCATGACGTAACATACAACCTTTTTATGGTGCATCGGCCGGGAATTAAACAAAAGAGAGCCAATATTTAATTTGTTTTGAAAAAAGTTTATTTCATATACATTTTTTTTAAGCACAAAGAACCTGAACGAAGACAGGTAACTTATAACCTTTACATTCTATTGCTGTGAAATATGTCCGTAAATAAATATAACCAATGCCTAATGAAAAACCTGTAGATTTAGGGAACATTAAAAGAACTATTACCAGGAATCTTGCTAAACAAAACCCCCAACTAGCTAAGCAAGTAGAATCAAATAAGAAAGGGCTTGAGAGTGATAGGAAAAATAAAATTAATATTGAATTAGAAAAACTAGATTTGGAATTCGGTAGCGATAATTCAGATTTTGACTGTTCTGCAGTCATTAATCCCGGTGATACTACATTAATCAATACAAATTCAAGCTTAATTAGTGGTTCTGTAGACCAAAATAAAACTCTAACAATTGATGACGTGATCGATTATCAAACTAACGTAAAGTCATTATTAAGTTCAACGCTTTCTCAGCTAATTTGTGAAAAAAAAACAAAAGAAAATTCATTTCCTGATTTAAATCGCGCATCAATAATAAGTGAACACGATAGTGACGACATTGCAAGCGACGAAGACTCGACAACACAGAAAAAAATGACACTGCCAACTAATCAACAAGTTTCCCTTCGCGACGCGCTCGAAATAATCCCTATTTTTGACGGAAGTAACATCCCTTTAGCTCATTTTATAGAGGGATGCACAGAAGCAAAAGCTATAATTCCCCCACAGGCACATGAGAATCTTGCTAGATTAGTTAGAAGTAAATTGACCGGAGAAGCGCGGAAATGCATATTCGGAAATACGTTTCGAACTTTAGATGAATTAATAGAGAAACTAAAAAAGGTTTATGCTCCCGTGAAAAGCGTATACCAGCTGCAAGGAGAACTAGGCAATATATTTATGTGGGATAAAGAAAATGTTATATCATACGCTGCGCGAATAAAAGAACTAGCAGATAGGATCGAAGACGCGCATAAATTAGGCAATGATGGTGCCACGGATGACACGTTTAAAGCAAATTTAGAAGATGATGTGGTTAAATGTTTTAAAAGGGGTTTACGTTCAGAAATAGAGATAAGATTAAAAGATAACGTGAATGAAACTTTTAAAACTCTAATCAATGAGGCGCTAGAAATTGAAAGAAAATTAAATGCATGTTCAGAATTGCGAAAAAATAAGCCAATCAAATCTTCAGAAGAAGAATCAGAATCGCGAATTATTACTAAAAATAATAAATTCAATGTTGCTCAGGATACTAAAATAGCATGTTTAATTTGCGGGAGACCGGGACATGCGACCGAAAAGTGCTACCACCTCGAAAACTTTCGACAAAAAATCTTTTCCGAAAATCCGGATGTTTCAAATTCAATTCAAAACCAATTTTTACAAAATACACCTCAAAGAAATTTTAATAATCACGATAAATGGAATTCTGCACAAAATCCAAACTTTGGATCCCGACAGAATCAAAATTTTAGATCTGGACAAAATTCAAATTTTAGACCTGAACTAAACCAAAACTTTGTGCCTAGACAAAATCAAAATTTCGGATACCGACAGAATCAAAATTTCAGTAACCGACAAAATCAAAATTTTGGATATCGCCAAAATCAAAATTTTAGTAACCGACAAAATCAGAATTTTGGAAACCAACAAAATCAAAATTTCGGATACGGACAAAATCAAAATTTTAGATCCAGGCAGAATCAAAATTTTGAGCCTGGTCAAAACCAAAAGGGAAATCCTGAAAATACAAATAATCAGCAGACCCGCCCATATCCCACCCAAGGATCTAAAATTATTTGCAATTTTTGTAATTACCCTGGTCACATCGCTAAGGATTGTTATAAAAAGAGTAGATATTTACAAAATCAACAAAGCCCACAAAATTATACGCAGAACCAGGAAAACTCCAACGCTATTCCCCCAATGGGTGCTGGGAGGAAGGCGCCAACCCATTAACTAAAGCACCTATAGAAATCACGAGTGAGGAAAATGATATCAAAATTCATATCAGTAGGAATAATATAATTCCTTCGATCATGGTATCTGCCGTTGGTCTAAAAAACCCGGCACGTATGATGATCGACACTGGTGCTGGTCGAAATTTAATTAAAAGAAGTGCGATTGACCCCGAAGTAAAAATAAATAGAAATGAAGTGTTGAGACTAACAGGAATTAATGATCTACCTGTCTATACTCTAGGTCAAATCAAGGTTATGATACTTGGTTTTTTAACTACTTTAAATATAATTCCTGATGACGTACCAGTAGATGAAGATGGAGTCTTGGGCTCTGAATTTTTTCTTAATAATAAAGTAAATATAAATTACACATATAAATGTATTGAAATTAACGATGCAACTTATCCTTTTGAACAAACTGGCGTTATCACAATCCCGGCACGAACAATTTTTGATTATTATGTAAAAATAGAAAACACAGAAAAAAGTGAAGGATATATACCTCAATTATCAATTGGAGAAGGAATTTTTGTGGGTCAAACCATTGTAAAAAATTGTGGAGGCAAAGCCTACGTTAAATATGCAAACATAAATGAACAACCTGTAAAAATATCAATTCCTAGCGTTCAATTACAAGATTTTGAACAATGCGAACTAAACAATTCAACAAATCTATCTAATTTTTCAGAAAATAAAAGTGATGAAACTTTGCCTAATTTGATATTAAACAGTTTTTTGAAATCCGATGAAAAGTCTAACCATTTCTGCCAATTTTACAAGATCACAGGCGAAGAAAGAGTAGAAATCATTAAAAAACTACTACGGTTAGATCATTTAAATATGGAAGAATATGAACACGTTGAAAAATTAATTACTAAACATGCAGATTGCTTCCACATTCCGGGAGAATACTTAGAACCTACAAACATTCTCCAACACTCCATACCAACAACAGATGATTGCCCTATTTTTTCGCGACAATATCGATTTCCCCCAGTTCATAAGGAAGAAATCATCCGCCAAGTGGATGAATTATTGAAAAACAATGTAATAAAACCCTCCCAATCACCTTACAATACACCAGTTTGGATCGTTCCAAAAAAGCAAGACTCACAAGGAAAAAAGAAATGGCGAATGGTACTTGATTTTAGAAAATTGAATGAAAAGACAATTGGTGATTCATATCCTTTACCAAACATTCACGACATTTTAGACCAGTTAAGATCTGCTCGTTATTTCTCTGTTTTTGATTTAGCTACGGGTTTCCATCATATAAAAATGGATCCCAAAGATGCACACAAAACTGCGTTTTCAACCCCTTATGGACATTACGAGTTTGACAGAATGCCTTTCGGTTTGAAAAATGCACCAGCAACATTTCAACGACTAATGGATTTAGTTCTAACGGGACTTCAAGGAACAGAACTTTTTGTTTATCTAGATGACATTGTGATTTACGCGAATACTTTAGAAGAACATGAATCAAAATTCAATGAACTAATGAGCCGATTACGCAATGCAAATCTTCATTTACAACCCGACAAGTGCGAATTTCTACGACACGAAGTAGGATATTTGGGACATATAATAGATAAGGATGGAGTTCGACCTGATCCGAAGAAAATCATGGCAGTAAAAGACTTCCCAACTCCTAAAAATCAAAAGCATATCAAACAATTTTTAGGTTTAGCAGGATATTACCGTAGATTTATAGAAAATTTTGCCAAGATAGCAGCCCCAATCAATCAGCTCCTTAAAAAAGATATATCATTCAATTGGACGGAGAAGCAGCAACAAGCGTTCAATATTTTAAAAGATAAATTGTGCCAAGAACCACTTTTAATTCGACCTGATTTTTCAAAACCTTTCATTGTAACTACAGATGCATCAGGTTATGCCATAGGCGGAATACTTTCCCAAGGTAAAATAGGTAAAGACCAACCAATTGCCTATGTTTCAAGATCATTAACCGATACTGAACGAAAGTACGACACGTATGAAAAAGAAGCTTTAGCAATAGTCTACTCCGTAATATATTTTCGCCCTTATTTGTACGGACGAAAATTCACCCTCGTTACAGACCATAAGCCCCTTGTTTGGTTCAAAAACTCTAAAGATCCTTGTTCTCGAGTTTCAAGATGGCGATTGAAGCTCGCCGAATATGATTATGACGTCGTCTATAAAGCAGGAAAATCAAATGTTAATGCAGATGCACTTTCGAGAAACCCCGTTCTAGATAATGATACCGTAGGAATTAATATAATTTCGGAAAATAACTCATCATTCGAGGAAGAGAATCCTATAAATTCCATGGAAATTTTGAACTTTAAGAATCATGAAAATTCAGATTCCGAAGAAAATATCAAAATTAATTGCGAATCTTTGAAGGAAAAAACTCCTGAAATTCTTCATAATTTAATAAGTGAGGAATCACTGAATGAAATACAAAATGAATCTTTTGATAGTCCAATACAGAAACTTCTATATCTTTCAATATTACTTTTAATTCCAAAACTTATAAAAAGAAACGAATTTCTCTGTCAATCTTGGAATACTGTGGTTACAAGAGGACAGAAGCAAAAATACAAAGAGCAAGCAGAAGTTAATGAACAAATTGAAAATCAAGGTAAGTCACATGGAGAGGGTGAGGAAGAATATTTACCTCCCTCGCCTGCTGTCAAAAAAGCACGAGGCAGGCCCAAGAAATCTGTGCTTACAAATGCAAGCAACCCGCAAGCCTTCAAAAAGAGAGGCAGACCGAGAAAAGAGGCAATCACTGATGAGCCTCTGAATTTGAAACGAAAAACGCACACAAAATTTGAACATGAAGATGAATCTGATTCAGATACAGAATATTTTGATAATTCAAGAAAGCAAATTAAGAAGAAGAAGAAAATTTACCAGAAATCCAAGGCAAAGCCTGCTACACAACAAGAAGAGAAGGAAAATGAAGAAGAAGATTTAATTTCTCAACTTCGGAAGATGAAGTCCTAAAAGACGGAAATTTTCAAAATTTTTCAGATGAAGAAAACTTTGTTGATGAAGAAAATATGCAAGAACTTTCAGAACCAGAAGATTTTCCAAAAGGAACAAACGTGAAAAATCCTGAATTTTTTCAAGAGATAAATGAAGATAAATTAGAAGAAAGTAAACCCCCTCCAGAACCCCCTCCTTTGAATACTCAAACACATACACAACAAAATTTTGTTGAGTGTCGTGATCAATTAACGATGCGTAAAGATAATTACGCTTACTTTGTTGCTACTGACGGTTCCCCACGTGACAATGGATCAAGAGCCTTGTCAAAACGTGGAATTTTACATAAATTGAGCCAACTTGAGAAAGGACTTGTTAAAGAAATAAAGAAAGGGCAGCAGTATCATTTAGCCCTTCCTATTGAAGCTGATTCTAAAGAAAATTTGTCAGACACTTTAAGCAGTATTAAACTTTCAATACTTTCTTTGCATTCAATATCAGTGAAACTAAATTTACGATCTATTAGTATCGCAAAAACTTCACAAGTTAATCACATAGGTTGGAAAGAAATACGTGAAATTCTAATTTCAACTTTTTCGGATTCTTCTACCAAAATTATAATATGTGCAGGAATAGTTCATTACCCAACAAAAGAACAGCGAACTCAATTACTTGAAGAGGCACATTCTTCAGCTTTAGGAGGTCATAAAGGTGTTACAAAAACTTATCATCGAATTCGTCAGAATTATTATTGGGAAAATATGAAAATTGATATTCAGAAATATATTCAACAGTGTTTGCAATGTCAAATAAAAAAATTAGTTCGCGTAAAGACAAAAAATCCCATGATAATAACGGACACGCCTGGAACCGCATTCGAAAAAATTTCAATGGACATAGTTGGCCCACTTCCACAAACAACAACAGGCAACGTAAATATCTTAACTATCCAAGATAATTTTACAAAATATGCTTTAGCTTTAGCAATTCCAGACGCGAAAGCTTCAACAGTAGCTGATATTTTTGTTAAAAAATTTATATGCATTTACGGTTCCCCAAAAGCAGTTTTGACTGACCAAGGTTCAAATTTTTTAAGTAATTTAATGAAAAGAATGGCAAAGCGTTTTAGAATTAAGCAATTTAAAACAACAGCATTTCATCCACAATCAAATGGGTCTCTTGAAAGATCACATCACGTGTTAGCTGAATACCTCAAACAATTTGTTTCAAAAAATTCCGAATGGGACGATTGGCTTGAATTAGCCATGTTTTCTTACAATACAAGTGTCCACGAAGGTACAAAATGTACGCCCCATGAATTAGTTTTCGGTAAATTAGCTCGACAACCATCAAATGAACCACTATCAAAGCAAGAAAAATTGCAAACTTATGACGATTACCTAACGAATTTTATAACAAAATTATATGAAATGAGAACTCAAGCGAGACAAAATTTAATTGCGGCTAAAGAAAACTCAAAAATATATCATGATCGAAAAATTAATCCATTAGAAATCAAAACTGGAGATAACGTCTTTTTATTAATTGGAAAAGAACCTAAGAAAAAATTTGATGATCAATATAAAGACCCTTACGAAGTCCTAGAAATATTAGGAAAGGGAAACGTGAAAATTGACATAAAAGGCAAACCTGCAGTGGTCCACGTCAATAGAATTAAACGTTCACACATAAAATGTCAAACCATTAATAATTAAACAACAAGCCCTTATCATTTCAATTTCAGATGGATCCCATCCACTGTCACCGTATAGACTCTCTTATCGTCGTTTTTATGCATCAAATTGATCTGCTCATGTTATGGCCATATTTATTTCATACGGAAATTTTCGAAAGACATAACAGTGATATTCCTAAATGAGCACAAAACCTTAGAAGCATAGAAACAACTAGGGATATAATCCTTCAAATTAACACCGTCTTCTACACTAACTTTTGTTTTCTTTTTACAGGTCTTTGAGAAGCACAATGAACTAAAAACTCCAACTTTCACCTGGTATCTTTTTGATATTATTCCTAGTAACCCCATCTGATTTGAATCCTTTCGGATGAACATCATTTTTTGTCTCACATTTTTCGTCTCACAGGATCTAAGAAGAGATCTGACATTTGCAATAATAGTAGTCACAAAATTGATACCAAATCAATAACTTATTTTCTTCAAAAATTTCGTCAATTTCTATTCAAACATATATATGTAATATTTACAGTTCTTAAAAAAAAAAATAATAATAATAAAAAAAAAAGTGATCCATTTTCACAAAAAGTTCAGTACGCATTTGAAAATTTAGAGAAAAATCAAGATGCTTCTCTTTATTTAATCAGAGATAATCTATTTCTTATTTTAATCTGACCTTTCCGAAAATGATAAATCTTTCTAAAATCATCTCAAGCGTTGAAGACTTTAAAAAATGTGTTGATCTTAACAACAAGTTCAATGACTCTGCTTTCGAAAATATAAGAAAAGAACTGGAAGAGACTCTATTATTTTGTCTACTATTTCCCGAATCTTTCCTTAATTTTGAACAAACAGCTCTGCTTCTGGTTTCTTTAACATTCCTCCGTTTTCAAAAATTAAATATTTTTACAGTAAAAAAAAACTGTTTACTTTTTATGTTAACTATTACTGCACCTGATCTATCTTAAACGTTAAAGCACCTAGACTCAGTTTTACCACCCTCTCTGTAGAAAATCCATTCTAGACCCACAACACGTATTCGAATTTTTCTTATAGTCCTCAATACATTTTTTGTTCTTTTCACCTTTTTATTCAAATTTATATCACTCATAGAAGCAAACTATGTTCTTATCTGTCTCTATACTATTAGAAGAATATTTCTTGCAAAATAACCACTTTTGTCAATGTAAAAATTATTTTTCTGATAGGAAGCTTTATAATTCCTCTCCTTCTTTATAAGTAGTTATTTACACTATACTATGTGAATCCAATTTTATAGTTTTTATATTTAACCTCGTAAATACATATGTATCTATTTCATCATGTTAACGTAAGATTGGATGATCGTTTTTAAATTGATGTGTAGAATAATAATTCCGAAAGAGGACTCGGATGCTGTTACTGAAATTCTCGAAAACAATGAATATACATTAGGGTGGTCCAAAAATTTTTTTTTCGAATTTTTATGGGGACACCCCTCAAATTTGTTCGAATCCGCACAAAAATAAATGCGTTTTTTTTGTTTTGAAAAAAAATTATATTTAGGGGTGGCGCAAGCCCCATGAAGTTTAACATGTATTTCCCATAAGAAAAGAATACGTTTTTGTAAATCTTATTCAGAATCCTCAATATTATCTCAATCGAGTTGAAACTCAACATTTTTCTTCACAATTAGCCATAGAATACGAATAAAATATCACTTTTCAAATATCGCCCCCATAAGTATGTTTTATAGGGTCCCAAAGAAACCCCATAAGTGAAAAAATGGGTTTTGCGAGTTTTTGGCGCTAATTATGATTTTTTTGCGGTTTTTTTTAATGCGAATTGTTTTTAATACATGAAATATGACTTTATACTGAATATTATATATTTTCATTAATTGTTTAAACAGTTTATTATTGTTTTTAGCAATTTTCTCATGGAATGGAGTTAGAAAGAGGCGGTTTTTTCACAAATATTCCTTTTTTGTCCAATTTTCAATTAGAGGGAAGGGATAGTTCATCAATGTTAACAAGAGTGATTGTTTAAACAATTTATTATAATTAAAAATAATATTATATTTGAATAATGCTAGAAAGATGCGGGTTTTTTTCTGGCTTTTTGTCCAATTTTCATCTGTAGTAAAGTAATAATAAATTTAAGTTAAAAAAATAATTGTTTGAACAATTTATGAAAATTATTAATAATATTATATTTGAATAATGCTAGAAAGATGCGGTTTTTTTTTAAATTTCTGACTTTTTGTCCAATTTTCATTTAGAG
>CAKNXH010001857.1:203965-233439 GCA_932178445.1 Andricus quercusramuli | reverse complement strand
AGTTCAAGTTCAAGTTCAAGTTCAAGTTCAAGTTCAAGTTCAAGTTCGAGTTGGAGTTGGAGTTGGAGTTGGAGTTCGAGTTCAAGTTCAAGTTCAAGTTCAAGTTCAAGTTCAAGTTGCACTCCGAGTCTTGAAATTAGTCCTCAAACTCACCAACGTGACCTTCATAGCTCTATAAAGGTCATGTTGGTAAGTTTGAGGACTAATTTCAAGACTCGAAGTGGAACTTGAACTCGAATTGGAACTTGAACTTGAAGTGGAACTTAAACTTGAAGTGGAGCTTAAAGCTCTTTACAAATTTATTTTTTATAAAAGGCGATGATGCCAGAACCTACACATCAGTAACGGCGGAAGATCATATTGAATCATGAAATATTCGCACTCGTCGACAACCAATACGTTCGTGATGCCATAGTTGTTCGTTTTTCCCATCCGTCATAAGTTGAGAATCCCGAGGATTGATTTGGTGTCATTAGAAAAAAAATATTGGTAATGACTTACATGAAATGTAATACCATTCTTTTAATAGGTGAACGTCAACGCTCGATTATATGGAATTGCGGTAACCAACTGCGCTCGGTAGAGGTTTTCTGCAGTTTTCCTCTCCCTTGGCCAAAAGTACAAGCAAATGCGAATGCGTTTAATTTGAATTTTCCAAACCTGTAAGTACATATGAGTAATAAAGTCAACTGATAAAAAAAAAAATTTTATTTCATCATTTTGCATTTGCATTCCATTTCCTATGTGTACTATCTACGAGACCTTTGATTGTCCAGAGCGCCCCATGGTGGGGACTAGTCAAACTTGATTGGTCAGCCAAGTCTTTATTAACAAACCCGGGAGGACGGAAAGCCGAATCAGATTGGTATTACATTCATTGTCCGTATTGATGTTATAAGGGTATTTTGAGATTTCGATTGCTTCTCTATGTCTTCTTGAACAAGAATATAGTGTATTTTCGCGTTTCGGTTGTTTTGTCAAATAAAATGCTACGTCCTGTTCTACTATGATGCTCAGCTAGTGCTAACTGCGTGAAATGTTTTACTCTCCTCTCATATTTCTTTACATGTTGACTCACGGCACTCCCGGTTTCTCCAATATAGACAATATATAGAGAAACCGGGAGAGCGGTAAGTCAACGTGTAAGGGAACATGAGAGTGAAGTCAGGCTAAAACATTTCACGCAATCAGCAGTAGCTGAGCATCATACCGAAACAGGACATATCATTTTATTTGACGAAACAACCGTCATAAAAAAACGTACATTATTCTTCCAAGAAAACATAGAGAAGCAATCGAAATCTTAAAACACCCTAATAACATTAACAGGGACAATGGATATAATAACAATCCGATTTGGCTCTCCGTGCTCCCGGGTTTGAAAAAAAGACTTGATTGGCCAATCAAGTTCAACCAGTCCCCACCATGGGGCGCTCTGGCCAATCACAGGCGTCGTAGAGAATACAGGAGAAGTCGGCAACATGAATTTTCAACCAAATACATGAATGTTCTATCAAGAAAATTAACTTTCTACCAAAAAAAAAAAAAAAAAAAAAAAAAAAATTTATGGAAATATTTTAACAAAACAATTCAGTCATTAAAACAAAAAGATGTATTTTTAACCAAGAAGATTCAATTTTCTGCCAAAAAAGACCAATTTTGAACACTAGAGATGAATTTTGAACCAAAAAGATGAATCTTCAACAAAATTGTTGAATTTTCAATCAAAGCAGATTTTTCAGTTTAGAATAAAAAAAAAATTAGGCAATTCTTCTAACTGACTCGAATTATTCTTGAAACTGTTTGTAAATTTTCCGGATTCATTTTTGAAATTTTGGAAATCTTTGGTCATGTTTTACAAACTTCTTAAATATATTTTAAAAATTAATTTGAAAAATTTTTTCACAATGTAATATTTTCAAATCTTTTTAATTATTCTCTTCAAATAAATTTTGTGAAATCGAAACATTAATTTATCTTTGAACCCAGTTAAGAACTCTCACAATGTTGAAAAAGCTTCAAAATTTTATTTCAAAATCTTCAAAACTCTACATTTTGTTTAAATTGTTTTTAAAGACGTTTTTGTAAATTTTATTCAGAATCCTCGATATCAGCTGAATCGAGTTCAAACTCAACATTTCTCTAATTAGCCATAGAATACGAATTAAATATCACTTTTCAAATCCCACCCCCATAAGCCTGTTTTATAGGGTACCAAAAAACCCCATAAGTGAAAAAATTGGTTTTGCGAGTTTTTGGCGCCAATTATAATTTTGTTACCTTTTTTTAAATTCAAATTGTTCCTGATTAATAAATTACTACTTTAGGCTGATAATTATATGTTTATATAAATTGTTTAAACATTTAATTATCATTTTTAGCAGTTTTATCTTAGATTAGAGTCAGAAAGTCGCACTTTTTTCAAAAAATTTTCAATTCTTGTTGAATTTTTATTTAGAGCAAGGTTAATAATTAATTAAAGTTGAAAAAATTATTTGTTTAAACAATTTATTATCATGAATATTAACCTTTTGCTTGAAATTCATATTTTGTTGCTGATAAGTCAACCGAAATATTTCTTGGATGAAAAATATGTTTTTCTGAAAATTTGTGCTTTTAATTTAAAAGTTCATCTTTTTTAATAAAAATATTGGATTTTTCTCAGACATAAATGCAACTATTTTGTTGAAAATTTAACAATTTTGTTAAAAACTATTTTTATAGAAAATTTACTTTTTGGTTAAATTTAATACTTTTGTGTCAAAGAGAGAACTGAAATCTTTTCTGGGTGAAAATTCAACTATTCAAACATTTTTTTAAATTGAAAATTCATCTGCTTGAAGAGAAATTTCATCTTTCTTGGATAAAAATGCAACTTTTTGGTTTAAAATAAAACTATTTTGTTAAAAAGTCATACTTTTGGTTGAAAATTATACAGGTTTGTTAATACCTGCTATATCCATTCTAAGAGGAAATTGATAAAAACTATAACAAATTGTTTAAAAAATTTATTTAAACATTGAAATATCAGCATAATGTAGTATTTTATATATCAGAAACAATTTCCATCTAAAAAACCGCAAAAAATCATAATAAGCGTCAAAAAACTCGCAAAACCGATTTTTCCACTTATGGGATTTTTGGAACCATATAAAACAGACTTATGGGGCCGATATTTGAAAAGTAATATTTAATTCGTATTGTATATATTTATGATTAAAAATTCGAAACAAATTTTTTGCAACACTCTAATGTAATATTGAATTGAAAGAATACTCCAAACGTCTGACCAAGGTCGGTATTATCTACTGTGGAGTGTTACACGACCGATATGTTCGATTTTGATATATTGTTATATTATATTTTTTCTAAGCAATCAGTTGCTTTTTACTGTTAAATTGTAAAATATCTTGAATCGCTGCTTAAAAAAAATGCTTCAGAAAAAAAGGATAAATTCTTCAGTGATTTCAATGACTAATCAATTATTATTAAACTTACATTCTTGATTCTTTTTGATATAAAATTTTCTTCTTGAAGAACTGAAGTGCGCGATTTTGTAGGCTTAGGTTTATCGAATTTCATTATGTTTCTGTGAGTACACTCGCATAAAAGTGATTAATAATAAAGTAAAGTAAAATAGATGAATTGTAAAAATCATTCTAATTTTTCTGCTTTCGAACCATGACTTGTAAAACGTATGTTGCTAGAGGTGACTATTTTTCTTACCTTCTCGGTTTTCATCAAATCTCCACGTTCCAATATTGTCACGCTTATACATTTCTCTAGCGAAGAAAAATAAACAATTTTAATTTATTACATTTTTAAATAACATTTTTCAAAATTAACTATTAACCATTAGCTGTTAACTATATAAATATTATCTCCATTAAATAATAATCATTTCGAAAAATATCAATGACAGAGGATTGAAAAAATCATTGCTATAATGAAGTAGTAAATAAATTATATCTAAAATTTGAAATAGTTTCTTAAAAATAATTTATTAAAAGAGGATATTTTGAAAAAATTCTTTCACGACAATTTGTATTTCATTTTTTTTTTTTTGCAATAAACTTATTTGCGACAAAAATTTTGGTTGCCAAGTTCTGTACTGCAACCTTTTAATTCTGCCGTTAATTACTGTTCATTATTTTCAGTAATGAATCGGCCTTTTTTTGTCAATTTTACAAATCAAGTTAAAGATTGAGTAATTTTCAACATAATTTAAATCTGAAACATGCTCAAAAGAAAGTATTTTTTGTTTGAATTTAAAAAATTTCCAATAAGAGATATAAAACACCTTCAAGTAATGAAAAGCCAAACAGTTGTGTAGTTTCTCGATTTGAGAAGAAAAATAATTTTGAAAAGTCATATTTTTCAAATTATATCTATTTCAATTGCGATAGTATTTCCTACTTCAATTTTCTTTATTAAATTATCTCCATCAGAGTTCTATTACGCCTGTGCTTTAAAGTACGAGTTGTGTTAGTAACCAGGTAAAATGTCGAAGTGGGAAAAGCAAAAAATAGATCCTTTGGAAAAAGTCTCTATCAAAATTGGCTTCCTTTGGAGGTCTAATTGGAGGCTTCTCTGGAACAAATTCATCGTGATCCAAAAAAATTTGTCCTGTACAGAGTACAGCACTCTCCTGTACCATGAGTTCATTCATCATCTTCTTTCAACTCACACCCCCCTTCACCGGGAGGTAGTTCTTCTTCTTCTTTCTATTCATATCCCCTGCACCAGGAGGTGGTCCTTCTTCTTTTTCTTCCTACTCACACCTTCTGTACAATGAGCTGCATCTTCTTCTTTCCACTCACACTCCTTGCAATATGAGGCACTCGACTATACCACGAGCTCAATCATCCTCTTCTCTCTACCCACAACCCCCTACACTAGGAGGTGGTTCTCCTTCCTCTTTCTATTCACAACCCCTGCACCATGAGGTGGTTCTTCTTCTCATTACTCACACCGAACTGCAGCAAGATGTGGTTCTTTTTCTTCTCACTACTCACACCCACCTGCAACAGGAAGTGGTTCTTCTTCTTCTTTTTTACTACTCACACCCAGCTGAAACAAGATGTGGTTCATCTTCTTCTTACTGCTCACACCCACCTGCAACAGGAGGTGGTTCTTCTTCTTACTACTCACACCCAACTGCAACAGGAGGTGGTTCTTCTTCTTCTTCTTCTTACTACTCACACCCACCTGCAACAGGATGTGGTTCTTCTTCTCCTTCTTCTTTTTCTTCTTCTTCTTACTACCCACACGCACCTGCAACAGGAGGTGGTTCTTCTTCTTCTTACTACTCACACCCACCTGCAACAGTAGGTGGTTCTTCTTCTTCTGTTTTACTACTCACACCCAGCTGAAACAGGATGTGGTTTTTCTTCTTCTTCTTACTACTCACACGCACCTGCAACAGAAGGTGGTTCTTCTTCTTCTTCTTACTGCTCACACCCACCTGCAACATGAGGTGGTTCTTCTTCTTACTACTCACACCCACCTGCAATAGGAGGTGGTTCTTCTTCTTCTTTCTCACTACTCACACCCACCTGCAACAGGATGTGGTTCTTCTTCTTCTTCTTCTTACTACTCACACCCACCTGCAACAGGAGGTGGTTCTTCTTCTTCTTCTTCTTACTACTCACACCCACCTGCAACAGGATGTGGTTCTTCTTCTCCTTCTTCTTCTTCTTCTTCTTCTTACTACTCACACGCACCTGCAACAGGGGGTGGTTCTTCTTCTTCTTCTCACTACTCACACCCACCTGCAACAGGAAGTGGTTCTTGTTCTTCCTACTTCCACCACCCTGCACCAGGGAAGTAGAACTATAAGCCTAGGTCTGGAGAGAATTTACTCCATGCAAATAAAGCTTACCCTATTTGGCAATGGCAAGTTATGCTTTTTTCTTCAGAATGAAAATTGTATTGGAAAGTGAAGAGGTTGGCATCTGAGCATGAACATAAATTAAATTGATAAATAATTCTTTCTGAAAACGTGTATAATAGGCAGAAAATATTAAATTGTAGGTTTGTAGAGAAAGGGGTCCGTACTAAAAGGTGGAAAAACCTTTTTGTTCTGATAGATGAATCAAGAAATTTTGTGAAATCTGAATATCTACGGCACGTTCATATTATGTTATTGATATCCTTATCAGGAGAACCGCAAAAAGTGTACTCCCCACCATCGCTGAAATTTTTGCTAACCAGACTAGCAGATAGGTTGTGGTGATTATAAAGTAGACTTGAAATAATAAATTCTAACTTCCTATCAAGTTAAGATTTATGAAACCATGGTTTACTAAAATCAGATGAATCACAAAAGTTCTGAAAGTAATATTAACCAATTTCTGAGGTATTGTCTCTAATATTTATCAGAGGCGCACAAAGCCAAATTTACTAATTTAACAACATTCTCGTAGTTCTTAAAAACTGATATATGAACATCCGTGGGACGCCCATATATTTCTTATGGGAATTTCGAATTGATGACATTTTTCTGATGAAAAGAAATGACTCTGCAGAAAAGAAAACTTTTCTTTGTACATATCTGCGGTTTAAGTATATTTGTTTTTAACGATTGCTAATAACCATGACATTTGTTATAGAAAACATTATTTTCACAAGATATTATTTTTTAGTTGGAAAGAAATGAGCGAACAGTAAAAAATTTTCCGTTGAGTATCTGTGCAGAAAAAATTCTACGACATTTAAGTAACCGTTTGAAAGTTTAGATGACGTTGAATCCGCCTATGTTGAAATTATTTTATTAGACGATCTAAAAAATGTGTAGCTTCGAAGTCCAAGTTTTTTTCCAACAAAATCATCGTTTCGGAATCGTATATTCAAGTCATCGCCAAATCTAATAAATTATTCCTAATTTTTTTTTTAAATTCCTCAAATCTTCTGGACCAAGGACAAGAATAAATATAACGTATTTGCTCAGTAATCATAAAATATATTCATCAATTGAATGGAAACTTCTGCGAGGATAAAAGACTAAATGTTTGATTATTATAAATGAAGATAAAAAATAAACATAATTTTTTTAGAATCTCTTACTGCAGAAGGTAAAGTTTTTTTTATTGATATCAAACGCGTTAAAAATGGCTGTCTAAAATTTCTCTGAAAATCGTAGACTTGGTTTCTACACAGAAATACATCTTTGAGAAGGAGCATGCATTTTCAAACAGTCAATGTGATTGTACCAAAACCAGTCTATCAATGACGATTATGCTCTTTAGTTGTCAGTCATGATTAATGATTCAGTTTATTATAATTATATTTATTCAATCATGCACGTCAAGGAAGACAACATTTCTATGAGCTTCCCTTACCGAAAGTCTATATACCTTCGCCGCAGCTATTTGCCTAATTAGAAGGAGCAGTGGTGTCATACCTAAGATGTACTCCAAGGCCGCTGTTGAAGTTGTTTTCATTGATTCAGTAATTGCCAGACAAAAGATCCTTTGTAGACACTTCAGCTGTTACCTGGAATTAACCAAACTGGTTCTTGGCTCCCAGATCAAAGGTGATATTACCATGATGATGTTACAACTTGTTTGATAATTACCCTATATAACAAGTTAACTACCCTGGGTTTAAGTTCTCAGATTTTTCTTATAGTGCTTCTGCAAGCCCTAAAGGCTGCTTTGGCCTTTTCTACTGACGCATCAAACTGTAGTTTCCAGGTTAGTTTAGGGTCAAAGATGACTCCTCAATACTTCAATCTGGAGAAGTAAAGATAGGATGAATTAGACTTAGATGTCATGTCATTAGATTAGATGTCATGTTAATTAGGGTTCACGAGATCAGGTAGTTTCTTGCGTCTCGTAAAAACAATAACCCAGTTTTATCCTGGCCTGAATGATCTTATCATCCTAGAAATAATTTCCAATGACTCTCCAAGATCTTCCCTATATTTCTCCCAGTCTGTCACTCTTGGGTTCCTGTACCTGATCGGATCAGACTTGTCAGCTGTGAATTTGGTTTGGTGTATTTCCGCGATTCAATATAGTTAAATTGGTAATTGAAAGTTGGTCTAAAAAGTACTCAATCCTGCTGTTCATGTTCTAAGTGTTCCATATTGTATGGTGCGCATTCGCATCGCATCCACAATGATTAGTGGCCATCCTTTCGAACTCTAGTACTTCACCAAGCGTCTTCATTTATGTGAAGGCGGTGGTTCTAGAGGATCTAATGGCTGATCCGCGGAGCAAATCACCATGGGCTGACGTCTTTCTCCTCTTTGGTGCTCGATCGCAATCACATTCTTTGTTTCTGCCTCGTAACACCAAGGTTCTTCAATCAGGGAAAAAGACGTATGCTCTACTATTATACGTCTGTTCAAGATGGGCGTATCAAATTTATAGTGGTGAAGATAAGTTTGGATGAAATTCAAATCCGAGGATTTTGCGCTGTTCAAGAATCAGTTATCCATTGGTTGTTCGAAATGCAGCTGCTCTTTCACTGTCCTCGCAGGCTTTTCCGGCTTCGAAAGTATTTTTATCTGAATCCTTCTCCATTCCAGATACGGTTTACAGTCGACCTTCTTGATGGTTCGGACCATTGAAGGGTTCGCACTTAAGACAAATTAAGTAACGCTGTCATCTTTCTTCGCATCCATGATGGTCCACCCCTCTACTTTTAACGTGGGGGTCTGGACTGACCTTCTGAGGATGGATGATTATTGCTACGCAAAATTCTAATAATTAAGAATGAAACATAATTATTTATAAAACGACAGAATTTTAATCTAGGAAACTATAAATGTGAATTTTAATTGAATGTTCAGCGCCACCTGTGTTATGGGCGAATTTTAGCGCCAGATATTGCAAATTGCTGGCTACAATTTGACGAAAAGCTCAGATACAACTGAGACTTTGAAACGGTTAGGACGCACGATAGGCTTCGGTTCGGTAAACTTACAGTAATTCAAAAATGTGATAATTAAAATAAAATGTTACAGTCCACTTATATTTGATCTAAACTACTTAGTGCTTTATTCGTGGTACACCCTATTTTCTTCATAATTGGGCGTAAATTATCATCATTACACGTATAAAAGAAAAACTGACTGTGAAAAATTAGGCTTTGTGCGTGTGAACATGGTCCTACGAAACCGGATTCTTACCGAGAAAATCAATTTTTTAAAAACGGCTCGTGTGAGAAAATTAACTTGACGAAGTTTCAAGAGTGACCGAAGTGTCATTATTGTGGATTACAGTGTAAAAGTGCCGAATCAAGATTTTTTGAACAGCTTTAGCTATTAGATTCACAAGACATAAATATTTCGAGAGCGCTGGTTGGAACTTTCTCTCAGAAACCAGATAAAAGGTAGACGAGAATACAAAATTTCCGTCTAATAACAATCGACTTCCATTTGATAATCAACATAGGCAGGCAAGCAGAGAGTCGTTTCCTGGTGCATCCTAAATAATAAATGGTGGCATAATCTACGAGGTCGTTGCAACTGCAACGGAAATCTATGCATTTCGCTGCTGGTCGAGAATTTTCAAATTATCGAGACTGGAAGAAGAGGATCTTCGTCAATAGAGCCACGCAGAGAATCCCCGAGAAGGTCATCGAGAATCAACAAATCATCGTAGGTTGGTCAATCAGTGTTGCCAAGTAAGCTTATCGATTTCTATTCTCATTATTCGCTCTTTCCATAAATTGTTACAACTCTGAAATTCAAAATGAGTAAGGAACAAGAGAATTTAAAGCAAATTCGTAAGAATTGTAAATCGCGTTTAACGAAATTTAAGACCTTCTTAGATAAATGTTTGAACACTCAGTTTGCTGAAATAATCGATGTAGAAGAAATTAAATTTCGTTTGAAAAACATAGAAGAAACATGGAAAGAGTACGATAAGGTACAAACAAATATAGAATTGTTATCGCCGGAACAAGACCTTGAGGAAGAAAGGTTCGAATTTGAGGATAATTATTTCAGTTATTCCGCAATAGCAATTAAAATTATCAATCAGAGATCGCCTCAAGGTTCTGTTTTGGATCCGAATTCACAAGAGACCGATTTTGTACATCGTTCGCGTATAGCTCAACTTAAAGCTGAACTTGTCGCTTGCCGTGAGTCAGAACTCTCGACTTTGTGTGAACTTGCAACGTCACGTGTCTCAACATCTAGAAATGATTCACCTAATCAACGTAATTTCTCTTTACTAAACTTGACCTTCCTCAATTTTCGGGTGGTTATGAAGATTGGTTAGGCTTTCGAGACACATTCACGGCATTAATTCATAATGAGGAATCTATTCCAAAGATTCAAAAGTTACGTTATTTACGATCTTATGTAAATGGGAGTGCGTCTCAAATAATCGAAAATTTGGAAACGTCAGAGTTTAATTACGATGTTGCTTGGAACCTTCTCCAAGAACGTTACAATAATGAAAGAATAATTATTCAGAACCATATGCAGGCTCTGTTCGATCTTCAAATTGTTAGCAAAGAATCTTCTACTAGTTTGAGAAATTTACTTGATAGTACAATGAGACACGTGCGTGCGCTTAACGTTCTGGGTCAGCCCACCAGTTCTTGGGATACCCCGCTCATTTGTTTAATTGCCAGCAAATTAGATAAAGAATCACGGAAAGAGTGGGAGAAATCTATAATTGGTACAGAGATGCCAACATTCGATCAATTAACTAAATTTTTACGTGAGCGTTGCCAAATTTTAGAAACTCTTAACCCCGAATCCAGTAACCAATCTAAAATGAATTCGCTAAATTTAAAACAGCAAAACAAATCGCAGTCAAACTCGTTCAAAGGTCAATCAGCAAAAGCCTTTCTTAATACTCAATCAAATATAGTGTGTTATGTATGTAAAAAGGAACATTTTATTCAATCATGTACAGAGTTCCAAAAGATGACATTGAGCGAGAAATTCGAAATAGCTAAAAAGAAAGGCCTTTGTTTTAACTGCCTCAAACGAAGTCACTTGATTGGTAACTGTAAAGCGGGAAATTGTACTATTTGCAAAAGGCGTCATCATACACTACTACATTCAGATTTAAGGTCAGATTCGAAATCAGAAGAAAATAATCAAAAGGATAACTCGAATCATGTTAAAAACATGCATATTTTTGACGCGTCTAAGGTATTGTTATCTACTGCTGTAGTGGACATGATTGATATTAATGGGCATAGGTATGCATGTGGGATTCTCTTAATGGTTCTCAACCAAATATAATAACAGAAGATTTAGCAATGCGTTTAAAGCTCAAGAAGAAAAGATTAAATGTGTCGGTTCAAGTTGTAAATAATATGGTAACCGAAAGTTCAGAATGGGCAGTAGCTCGTTTTAAATCGAGAAATTCCACATACTCAGCAAAATTGACGTTTCTAGTTCTTCCTCAAATTTCCTCAAATTCAATGCTTTCAACAAGAAGCAACATAAACTCATGTGCCACTTGGTGAGAGATCCGCTCAGTGTGCAACTAGAGAACTTTTGGAAGATTGAGGAACTCAACTCTAAGAAAATGTTATCGCCAGAAGAGCAGGCCTGTGAACAACACTTTTCTTCCAATATCCAGCGTGACGAAATCTCAGGGAAATACATTCTAAGGTTGCCATTTACAGAAAGAAAAGCAGATTTGGGTTCATCTTATGATGCAGCTCGACGGAGATTCTTCGCCCTCGAGAGGAAATTGGATCGAGATCCAAATTTACGAGAACAGTATCATCACTTTATGAAGGAGTATGAGGAGTTGGAACATATGGAACAGGTTTCAGCTACAACAACAACACATCATGCAATATTGAAGGAGTCGAGTATCACCACCAAACTGAGGGTAGTATTCGATGCTTCGGCAAAGACAACTACAGGGATCTCTCTCAATGACACGTTGTTAGTAGGTCCAACTATTCAAGATGGAATTTTTGAATTGGTGCTACGCTTTCGCCAACATCGAATAGTTTTGTGTGCAGACATCGAGAAGATGTATAGACAATTCTGGGTCCATTGTGAAGACAGGTGCTATCAAAAAATTCTTTGGAGATACAACAGCAAGGAACCTCTGAAGACGTATCAGTTAAATACAATAACCTACGGAACTTCGGCAGCACCGTTTCTGGCAACTCGTTGTCTGAAGCAATTGGCGGAGGATGAAGGATCGTCTTTTTCTAAGGCTGCGGTAGTCTTGAAAAACGATTTCTACGTAGATGATCTTCTTACAGGAGCTGATACTCTAGAGGATGCTAAGCAACTACACCGAAAAAACGATATTCTAATTTTAATAATTTCCCACTAAGTTTAAGAATATTTGCAACCTAAATAGGCGCCAAGAATATATTCTTAATGTACGATGGAGGCCCTCTTACCTTGAGAATATATATGCTTGTCTAATTGTAAGAATTCCCCACTAAGTTTAAGAATATAGCTGCATCCGAAATCTGTCGCAGTAATTGTATATAATAACTGACGAGCTCGAAGAAATGCAACCAATTCTGAGGATAAATCGCATGTGCACATCTCTAACTCTATATGTTTCCCTTCGCAGAGAACGTATAAAGTGAGAAAAGTTTGATATTTCACACGTCAACGAATAAATAATGTAGAGAGGTTATGTCTCGGTGTGGTACAACGGTATTCAACCTCACTGTCACGTCAGACCTTTCTCACTCTAACTTTTTCTATAAAGAGAAGCAGATGGATGTGCACACGCGATTTATCATTAGAATTGGTTGCATTTCTTCGAGCTTGTCACTTATTACGAACTCAAAAAACTGATCGAAAATCACGTCTCACAAAACATTAAAAGAAACGATTGAACAGAGCAAGGCGCATTTCGTCCTTTGGTTAGAAGATACTCTTAAATTGAGAATTTCGCTTACTTCATTAAGAATATTACTAAGAATATGCGTGTAAGAATATGACACTCTGAATATTAGAATATCGTTTTTTCGGTGTAAGGGACGAGCTTATTCAGCTCACTAACAAGGGAAAACTGCGGTTGTGTAAGTGGGTTTCGAATAGTTCGTATTTGACTGAGGATCTTCCTGATAGCTCTAATAATATTCGGCTAAAAATAGATCCAGATAAAACCACGAAAACATTAGGTGTCTTTTGGAACTCTGCTGAAGATACTTTTACTTTTGACGTTCACGTTAAACCGGATGAGGGTAATATTACTAAGCGAGTAATTCTTTCAGAAATCGCTCAACTATACGATCCGTTAGGACTTCTTGCACCGGTCATCGTGTATGCAAAAATTAAAATGCAAGAGTTATGGAAGCTAAAACTTGGATGGGACGACCCTGTGCCAATCAACATAATCACGTTATGGAAAGAACATCGAAGAACGTTAAAATTTCTGAACAGCTGGAGCTTACCGAGAGCTGTTAAAATTCCAGATGCGAGTAAATTACATCTTCATGGTTTTTCTGATGCAAGTCTAAAGGCTTACGGTGCATGCATATATCTGCAGTCGTCCAATAAAGAGAGAACGCAGTCAATTCTCCTCTGTGCAAAATCTCGAGTTGCACCAGTAAAAACCACTACTCTTCCAAAGTTGGAACTTTGCGGTGCACTTCTTTTAGCAAAGCTCTACAAAACAGTGAGGGAAACATTAAGGACAAAAATTGACCAAACTAAATTTTGATCTGACTCTACAATCGTCCTGAATTGGATCAACTCGTCACCTCACACCTTAAATATATTTGAAGCGAACAGAGTGGTGCAAATACAGGAGATCACGAATTCTGCAGATTGGAGATACGTAAATACAAAGGAAAATCCTGCAGACTTCGTTTCTAGAGGACAACTACCTGAAGATTTCCTGAATAATGAAATGTGGAGAAGCGGACCTATTTGGCTCAATCGACCTGAATCTGAACAGCCTGATGGATTATTTGAGGTCAAGGACGTTCCAGGAAAAAAGAAGGTATCCGTTTTAGTCACTGCTATCACCGAGAGATTCGATTTGTGGGATAGGTATTCATCGCTCAAAAAGTTGCTGCGTGTCGTGGCTTACTGTTTTTGTTTCTACGCGAAGTTACGTAAACATGCAAATCATGCTGGTCCACTATTAGTGAAGGAACTACAAGCTGCAAGGAAACGAATAGTTGAGATTGTAAAACATGAAGCATTCCAGGAGGAACTCGTTCGACTGGCAAGGAAGGAGGAATTGCCCAAACGATCAAAAATCATCAGGCTGAATCCCATCCTGGAAGATGACGTCTTGAAGGTGGGAGGACGAATAAAGAATTCAGACCTTGAATATAACCAAAAACATCCCATCCTGTTACCAAAACTCCATCCTGTCACCAACCTAATAGTCCGCGATATTCACGAGGAGATGATGCACGCTGGTATTAATGGTACCTTATATGCGATTAGACAGAATTACTGGATAGTTGATGGTAGAATAGTTGTCAAGAGAATCATACATGCTTGTGTGAAATGTTTTCGCGCTAAACCAAGTGAACCAATGTATGTTATGGGCAATCTCCCTAAGGTGAGAATTACGGCGGCACACCCTTTTGAAAATACTGGAATCGACTATTGTGGACCGTTTTACATAAAAGAAAAAACTTATCGGAATAGGAATAAAATTAAGGTTTATGGAGCGATATTTGTTTGCTTAACAGTTAAGGCGATACACATAGAACTGGTGGGAGATCTGACCACCGAGGCCTTTTTGGGGTGCTTAAGGCGATTCTTTGCCCGACGAGGAAAGACCAAGGCCTTATACAGCGATAATGCGACAAACTTTGTGGGTGCGAATAGGGAGTTGAGAGTACTTTACGATCTCCTCAACTCGAACGAGCATAAAGAAAAAACTAGTAATTTTTTAGTCAATAAAGGAGTTGAATGGCATTTTATACCTCCGCGAACCCCACATTTTGGTGGTCTCTGGGAGGCGGCCGTAAAGTCTCTCAAACATCATATGCGACGAACAATAGGCGAAACCTTATTTACATATGAACAATTGTATACGTACATGACTGAAATTAAGGCCATTTTAAATTCACGACCACTAAAGCCAATGTCATTGGATCCAAATGATCTCAACGCCTTGACTCCTGGTCATTTCATTATTGGTCGAACATTTTTAACAATTCCAACTCATGATCTTTCTACAATTCCTGATAATCGATTGTCTTCGTCATGGGAACACCTTCAAAAACTTAAACAAGATTTGTGGAAGCGATGGTATGTTGAATATTTAAATGAGATGAATGTGAGAAGTAAATGGCATACTGGTCAATCAGATCTGATAAAAGAAGGTGCTTTAGTTGTACTCAAAGAAGATAATGTTCCACCGTTGCGTTGGGCACTAGGTAGAATAATTGAAGTTAGACCTGGCGATGATGGGATTGTGCGAGCTGTTAAAGTCAAAACTGAGAGCGGTGTGTTTGAACGCGGAGTAAAAAAGGTTTCGCCTCTCCCTATTGATGTCTAGTTATTATTTTTTGTTTTGAACTCGTATAGTTCAAGCCCGGCAGGATGTTGCTACGCAAAATTCTAATAATTAAGAATGAAACATAATTATTTATAAAACGACAGAATTTTAATCTAGGAAACTATAAATGTGAATTTTAATTGAATGTTCAGCGCCACCTGTGTTATGGGCGAATTTTAGCGCCAGATATTGCAAATTGCTGGCTACAATTCGACGAAAAGCTCAGATACAACTGAGACTTTGAAACGGTTAGGACGCACGATAGGCTTCGGTTCGGTAAACTTACTGTAATTCAAAAATGTGATAATTAAAATAAAATGTTACAGTCCACTTATATTTGATCTAAACTACTTAGTGTTTTATTCGTGGTACACCCTATTTTCTTCATAATTGGGCGTAAATTATCATCATTACACGTATAAAAGAAAAACTGATTGTGAAAAATTAGGCTTTGTGCGTGTGAACAATGATGGTTCTTCGGTAGTTCCAGGTATATAGCCAGAGTATAGCCATAAACTTGGTAAGCTTGGGAAGGTTCTTAAAAACAATGGCTTTGATTCTTGCACCTTCCCATGGTTTCAAACCGCCTACTGCCTCGACTAGTCATTTCCAAAACATCTCATCTGAGCAGACGACGGTGAATAAGTTGTTTTAAAAATCGGCAGTCCTCAAATCTTAGAATAATGTCACGAGGTTTACTCTGGCGATTCTAGTCTCGAGGGCTTCCTTGTTCTAAATTGAGCTTCTCTTGCGAGAAACCCTCAGGTAGCATGGCCAATTCCAGGTGGTTTCGAAGGGGGTAACATAGTTTTAATAATCCTTGGACTCAGATATATCTAAACTTAATTATGACAGAGATAATAATGAGAATCCTGAAAATGGAATACAGACAACCGTCATAAGCTTTTTGAAATACTATTCAAATTTTCACGAATACCCAGTAGTTCTTTGGAACGTTCGCCAGAGCTGGAAATTAAATTTTTTGTATCTTGGGTATCCTGGGTATTTTTTACAATACAGTTTATTATTTAAAATTCTCTGAAATTTTTTAAATCGTCTGAATCTTGTAAAATGCCGTACAACTTCTTGTAATGTTTATTATCTTATACAATTTTTTCAAATGTTGAAATCTTCTAAGTTATCCGAGACGACATAAAATCCGTGGTCGTAATATTATTTTGATTTAATAATAATTCTCCTTTCGCCTGGTCTTCAAAGATTAAATGTGTCAGGTGCGCCGTTTTGTTTGTTTAGTTTTAGCAAATTACGTGGCCTTATTGTAAGTAGATACGACTGAACAAAATTATTTGAATAAATGTAATAATAAATTAAGATGAAGTAGATAAATTGTGAGAATGTTTTATAATCTTGTGGTTGAAATTCTGGATGTTTAAATAAACGAAATTTTCGCCTCGTGGCTTCGTAATCTAGATCAAGGGCCCCATGATTTAGGAGCCCAAATGAGAGACCGACAAGTATATAAACTCCACAAAATTTCAGAAAGATTATTCAGTTTTCTGAATTCTCAATCAGTGGATTTCATTTAATTCGCGAAAATGAGAATTCTTTTTGGCACTTTATTTTTAATCATGGCGATTTTTCCTAAGCCTGGGGGTAAGTTTGATAATGTATCTATAATTTGAAGCTTATTTTCATTCGCATACCTATTTCTTATTCCACATTATTCACTTTGAGATAACACTTTATCTCCTAATGCACAGTGCTTTCCAAATCAACGCCCATCTAAAAGTTTTTTGTCTAGAAAAAAATGTTCTGTTTAGTTGTTGTTGTGTTGTGCGTAACGTACATCCTGAGGCCTGTCGTATTGTTTCAATATTCATTCCGTTCCTTATTTCCGTTAAAATCAATGTGTTCTCTTTGGAGTGATAAAAAGCCTCTACCCAGTGGGCGGAAAAATTGAGGATGTCCTAGAAACGTTTTCGGAACATCCCTAAGACGTCTTTTGGAACATGTCTTTTGGACATCCTAGGAATACTCTTAAGACGTTTAATGTCAGTACGAGAGATGGCCTGAGAACGTCCTATGTCTCTATGCCGTCTTTAGGACATCTTTAGGATATTGTTCTTCCTATTGTGGAATTCAAAATTGTTTTGGTTTTTAATTATATTTTACTATTGGGATTTTCTCTTTGCAGAATCAACGTTGAGAAAATTTGGTGCAGTATATAAAGATCAATTTTCTAATACTGAAGCTGGATCTTCCAACTCTAAAGCTGAGCCTTCCGACGCTAAAGCTGGATCTTTCTACGCCAAAGCTGGATCTTCCTACGCTGAACCTGGACCTTTAAACGCTGAATCTGGACCTATCAACGCTAAAGCTGGACCTTCCAAGGCTAAAGCTGGACCTTCCAACGCTGAAGCTGGACCTTTCAACGCTAAAGCTGGATCTTTCAACGCTGAATCTGGACCTTTCAACGCTAAAGCTGAACCTTCCAACGCTAAATCTGGATCTTTTAACGCTGAATCTGGACCTTTCAACGCTAAAGCTGGATCTTCCAACGCTAAAGCTGAACGTTCCAACGCTGAAGCTGGACCTTTCCACGCTAAAGCTGGACCTTCCAACACTAAACCTAGACCTTCCAACGCTAGACCTTTTGTATTATATTCACATCGCTACGAATTGAACTCAGTGAAACCGCGCTTTTCACGATTAGATTCAGGCGAACACAAAGTGGGATTAGATGAGCATGGCAAATACATAATTGGATACGCCGAACCAGGAGAAAATGGACATATTTTGCTTCCATTCGTCGAACATGGACCCTATCGATCATTGGGGGAACAAAGACTAAAAATGATCATAAATAGCAGAGATGCCAGAAACTATGAAACACTACAGCCGGCTGAGGAACTGAATGCTCTGTTCTTCAAGCCAGTTAAGCACCTTGCTGATGCCTTAGTTATGGAACATCCAAATCCGAATCCCAAAATTATTGATTGACTTGATTTCATTAGAAAAATCATATTTACTTACAGTACATTTAATCCTATTCTCCATTAAGTAAACGATGACACAGATGATATGGAATGTTTGGAATTGACTGCGCTCGGGGAAGGTTTTCTGTAGTTTTCCTTTCCTTTGGCCAAAATTCCAAGTAAATGCGAGCACAATTAATAAAAAGTCGGTTGCAGATGATGAATATACACTTTTTTCGAATTTAAATATCCAAAAAGTGTAAAAACATGTGAATAATAAAAATAACAAATAAAAAAATTTCATTTGTACTTCATCACTTCAAGCAGTTCAATTGTAGGGGGAATAGGGAATTTTTCTTCGAAACGAGGGGATCTTTTTCTATTAGAAATACAAACGTAATGAACAAAGACTAATAAATTAATTGTATCGTATGGTGTATGCCGTGCTGACAATTATGTATTTTATACGATGGATCATTGTTACGAATGCAACTGGAGTGTGTGGTACTGCGGTTGCAGGAATAATGTCTGGTGATGCTTGGTGTAACGATGAAATCCGGGTAACTATCAACGAGAAGAAGCGAGTGCATTTAAGAATGTTGGAATATATCAGAATTTCCAAAAACAATAATAATTATATAGTTGAATGACAATCCATTGTCGATGATATATCAAGATAAGCGAAGGCCTAGATAGGGAAATTTGAAAAACGCAAACACACAATTAAGATATAGGACGCGCATGGGCTGTGTTTCAGGAAATCATTGTTAGGAATGCAATTTGAGTGTGTGGTACTGCAGTTGTAGGAATAATGTCTGGTCATGCTTGGTGTAACGATGAAATCCGGGTAACTATCAACGAGAAGAAGCGAGTGCATTTAAGAATGTTGAAATATATCAGAGTTTCCAAAAACAATAATAATTATATAGTTGAATGGCAATCCATTGTCGATTATATATTAAGATAAGCGAGGGCCTAGATAGGGAAATTTGAAAAACGCAAACACACAATTAAGATATAGGACGCGCATGGGCTGTGTTTCAGGAAATCATTGTTAGGAATGCAATTGGAGTGTGTGGTACTGCGTTTGTAGGAATAATGTCTGGTCATGCTTGTTGTAACGATGAAATCCAAGTAACTATCAACGAGAAGAAGCGAGCGCATTTAAGAATGCTGAAATATATCAGAGTTTTCAAAAACAATAATAATTATATAGTTGAATGGCAATCCATTGTCGATGAACGCACGGAGAAAATGGACGGTCTACGTTAGATAGAAGTAGACGCGAATTGAAAAAGGGAATTTGCAGAAACCGGAAGCACGACTAGAATTTCGGATTAAGATAAGTGAAGGCCTAGATAAGGCAATTTGGAAAACGCTACAACGCAATGAAGATATAGGGGGTGCATGGAGAGTGTTTCAGGAAATCATTGTTACGAATGCAGCTAGAGTGTGTGGTACTGCGGTTGTAGGAATAATGTCTGCTGATGCTTGCTGTAACGATTGAATCCGGGACAGTATTTTCGTAATCCAAGAAAATGTTTCTCGCCTCAAGAACATATAATACGAGTATTAATTCTTCTTTCACGTGGTCTTGAAAGAATTATAAAAATGTTTCACAATCTTTGTTTGTATCCCTGAATGTTTGATCAAACAGAGTGTTTTTCTCGTCGCTTTACAATATAGATCAAGAGCCTAATAACTGAAAAGGCCAAATGAGATAGCGACTAGCATATGAACTCAAACTTTTTCAAGAATATTCATTAGTCGTCAACATTCTCAATAAGTAAAAATTTTTTCAAATCACGAAAATGAGATTCTTGATTGGAACTTTTTTTTTATTGTTAGCGATTTTTTCTCAACCTGGTGGTGAGTTCATTAATATATCTGTAATCTAAAGAGCATTTTCAAATACATATTTATTTCTTATTTCAAATTATTCAAGTAAAGATAACACTTTATCTTCTAATGCGAGGTGCTCTTTAAATCAACATATTTTGAAATGCGTAATAACTAGTCTGAAAAATATTAATATTTGAAGACTACGTTTCAATATCCTAATTTAAAAATTGTTCTATTTTTAACAAAGACTGGAATATAGTCAAATTTTTCACGCTTCAAGTTGAAAATCATGAATTTTACATATTTCCTATTAGAAAGCATATAATTCTCAATGGTTTTAGAATAATCAAGCTTTGAAGTTTCATAGTTTTTAACAAATGATTTGTTTATTATACAATTTTTGCATGCTTACCCAATTTTTCAAACAAATAAACCATTTCGAATGTTTTCTTTGAACATAAAATCTTTTGTAAACGGAGTAAAAGGGTTTTTCAGATATAAATTAAAAATTTTCAAATTTATTAATTTATTTTAAACAAAAAAAATGTCCTTTCTACTATAAAAGCTGGCTCTTCAACAAAATACTTGAATTTTCGACAAAATAATTGAATTTTCTCCGCAAAAATTGAATTTACAAACAAAAAATATGACTTCAGCAAAGAATAATTTTTCCACGAAACTGATGCACTTTTACCCAACAAAAATGAAATTTTAAACCAAGAAAACTATTATTTTTCTTACCAAGAAAGAAGCCAAAAAATTCAACCAAAGAGATGAATTTTCAACTGAAAATTTAACTCTTCAAACAAAAAAAAAAAGATTTCTTAAGACAGTGATTCAACCAAATCTTTCAAATAAAATATTTGAATACTCAAGCAAAGAAGAATAGTTTTTAACCAAAAAGTTGCATTTTCATAAAAAAAAAAGAAATTTCTACCAAAACGGATCAATTTATAAATCAAAAAGATCAATTGAAAAAAATTGTTGCATTAAGATTTTTGTTGACTTTTCACGATCAAGATATGAATTTTTAACCCAGAAATAAGTTTCTACGAAAAAAATGAAATTTTTATTTAAAAAAGATGCTATTAGAACAGATGAATTTTTATTTAAAATGAAAATAATTTTTTTTAATAGTTGAATTTTCATCCGGAAAAGATTCCAGTTGAATTTTCAAGATCAAAATATGAATTTTTCAACAAAGAATACTTTTCTACGAACAAAATTGAATTTCCAAAAGACGAATTTTTTAACCAAAAGGGATGAATTTTTAACAAAATAGTTGAATTCTCTACCTTTGAAAAAAATTAAAATTTTTGTTTAAAGTTCAACTTTCATCCAGAAAAGCTTTCAGTTCATTTTTTAACACCAAAAAATGAATATTAAACAAAAAGTAAAGTGTCTACGAAATAGTTAAATTTTCAGCAAAAAAGTGGAATTTTCAACCAAAAGTATGACTTTTTAACAAAATAGTTTAATTTTCAGCCAAAAAGTTGCATTTTTATTCAAGAAAGATGAAATTTCTGCTAAAGCAGGTGAATTTCGAAGTCAGAAAAACAGATTTTCAAACAAAAAATTGAATTTTCAACCGAAAAGTTGCATTTCTTTTCTTATTTCTTATTTTACTTATTATTCATTTCTTTTAATAATTTAATTTTCTGCTAAATAGTCGAATTTTTAAACAAAAAGTATGACTTTCTAACAAGACTTTAAAAATTTCAACCATACAGTTGCATTGTCCAAGAAAAATGAGAGTTCTATTAAAGCAGGTGAATTTTTAAATCAAAAAGACAAATTTTCAAAAAAAGAGTTGAATTTTCATCCAAAAGGATTTCAATAGACTTTTATACAGAAAAATACAAATTTTAAACAAAAAATAAATTTTCTAGAAAACAGTTGAATCTTCAACAAAACAGTTGGATTTTTGTCCAAGAAAGATTCACTATTTCTACTAAAAAAAGATGAATTTTTAAATTAAAAAGACAAATTTTCAGAAAAAATATTTTTCATCTAAAAATATTTCCCTTGACTTATCAGCAACAAAATATGAATTTCAAACGAAACGTTAATATTATACGAAAAGAGTTAAATTTTCCAACCAAAAAGACGAATTTTCAACAGAACACTTGAATTTGCAAAAAAAATGATGTCTTCCTAAGAAAATGGTAAAATTTTCAACCAAATAATACAATTTCTAACTAAAAAGATAACACAGCCCCACAAAAAAAAAAAATTCTGTGCACGTGACCAGACCACAATATCTATATCTTTTTGGGGTCGCTGAGTCCGAATCTTGGGTCCGTTGTTCACCATCAGGTCAGGGTCGAGGTCGTTTCAAGGTCAAATCAAGATTATTCCACGAATGTGGACCAAGATGCTGTTTCTTTATGTTTTTGAGATCCCTGAGTCTGAATTCAAGGTCTGTTCGTCTCCATCAAGTCAGGTTCAAGGTCATTTCAAGGTTAAATCAAAGAAAAAGCCTGTGAAAAGACAAAATTACTACATCCATACGTTTTTGGGGTCCCTGAGTCCGAATCCGAAGTCTGTTGGTCTTCATCGGGTCTGCATCAAGGTCATCTAAAGGTCGAATCGAGGGAAAAACTCGGAAGCCAATGACCTTGATCGTGACCTGATGGGGAGCAATGGACCCCGGATTCGGACTCAGCGACCTCAAAAACATATAGATAAGGTGGTCTGGTCTCGTGCACAGAATTTTTTTTGTGGGGCTGTGTAATCTTCAGAAGAAAGTTTTTGCGAGTTTGTAAAAATTACGTACATGAGTTACGTACTTTAAGTACGGTCCCTTATAGTTTTGGTCTAATTTCCGTCCGTCCAAGTGTCGTACTTTTTCCCCAGGAGGTGAAGTGGCGAGAATAATCGGAGGGCAAATGAAGAGTGGGGAAGTAAAAAGAATGAGGGGAAATGAGGTATGGGGAAGTGAAGAGAAATAGGGTGGTGGGAATTAGGGGAAATGAGAGGAAACGAGGGGTGGGCAAGTAGAGTAAGTGAGGGAAATAATGGGAAATGAAGTGTGAGGAAGGAGGAAAAGAGAGGGGGAGTAGGGGAAATGAAAGGAAATGAAGATTGGGAAAGTAGTCAGAAATGGGGAGGAAAAGTAGAGAAAGGGAAGTGTCAGCTAAAGAAGTGAGAAGAGAGGGAAGTATAGAAGAAAACATTTGGGGAAGGGAGGGTAAGCGAAGGTTGAAGTTTGGGTAGGAGAAGTAGGATAGGAGAGGTAAGTGTAGAAGGAGAGGGGAAGCTGTCGAACATAGGGGAAGTGGGGGAGGGAAAGTATGTGAGAAGGAAATCTGAACGACACATCCCAAGAACGTCCTAAAAACTTTTTTGGGATGTTCGTGGTTTTGTGCCCACTGGGACGTCATAAAGACATAGGATGTTCTCAGGACATCTTTCGTACTGCCATCAAACGTCCTAAGAGAATCTCTAGGATTTCCAAAAGACATGTTCCAAAAGACGTCTTAGGGATATCTCAAAGACGTCTTTAGGACATCCTTGATTTTTTTGTCCACTGGGTATGGAATCTTGAATCGTTTATGTTTTCAATTATTTGACTACTTATAATGTCTCTTTGCAGAATTAATGTTCTCAAAATTCTTCGGATGTTCCAACCCTAAAACCTATGAAATACGTTCTCATCGTTACCGAAAAAGTGAAGAGGATCAGAACCCCTCACGACCAATTCCAGGTTCAACCATCAAAGTTGGATTAGATGAGTATTGCACACACATCATTGGATTTGCCGCACCAGCAACAAAATTTAAAGGATATGAATTGCTTCCCTTCATTGAACGTGGACCATATATAGCATTGGGAGAACAAAGAATTAAAATGATCATAGAGGGCGAAAGTGCCTTAACATACGAAACAATAGTGCCGGCTGATAACGTGAATCATCTTTTCTACAAAAAAGTTCAACACCTTGCTGAAGCCAGAGTTTTAGAGCATCCTAATCCGAACCCTAAGCTTTGGGATAAAGGATATGAAGGATATGTTTAAAGTACACTAGAGTCCCTCTATAGCAGCTGTCTCGGGGGTACCCTTAATCAACAAGGATGCTATAGAGGGACTCTCCGAACCATTCTTCTTCTCCTTCTTGCTCGTGGCTTCTTATAGCGCCGAAACGTCAACATTCCCTTGGACCGCCTTGTCTGTTATAGAGGGAACTGCTATAGAGGGACTGTAGTGTACATTTTATTTCATTGAAAAAAATTTTTTTTTGCTCACTCACGTGAAATTTAATCCTATTCCTAATCGGTAACTTGCTGCGCTTGGAAGAGGTTTTCTGCAGTTTTCCTCTTCCTTGGCCAAAATCCAAACAAATGCGAGCGCTTCTAATCTCAAGTCGGCTGCAGACGATAAAGATATTTATTATGAATTTATATGTATAAAAATTGTAAGGAAACGTGAGTAATGAAATAAAATAATAAGAAAAAAAATTCAATTTGTATCTCATCATTTTTCTTTTGTTCGCTATTCTCCAATTCTACCTTGAAGTATGCCAACCAAGAAAGATTTTCAAATCAAACAAGAGAAAAATCTTATCCAAAACTTTGAGTTTTTAAGTTAAAATGACGAAAAAAAAGGTAAATTTACAAATCGAAAATATGCATTTTATACAAAAATAATTGTACTTTTGACATAAAAAGACGAGTTTTCAACTAAGTAAGAGAATTTTTGACTGAAAAGAAAATCAAGTTTCTAGCAAAAATGAAACAGCTACATTTTTAATCATATTTTTCGAAATTTTAACCAAAGGAATAAACTTTTAACTAAAATTCTGCACCTTCAATCATGAAACTAAAATTTGACAATTTTTTGAAGCTTTTTTCAATTCATCTGTTTTTTAAAAAATAAGAAAATTAAGAGTAATAATAAATGAGGACTAAATAATTAATGAATAATAAATAAAATAAGAAATAAGAAAAGAAATTCAACCGTTCGGTTGAAAATTCAACTCTTTTTTGAGAATCTGTTTTTCTGATTTCAAAATTTCCCTGCTTTACCAGAAATTACGTCTTTCTTGAATGAAAATGCAACTGTTTGATTTAAAATTCAACAATTTTGTTGACAAACTATACTTTTTGGTTGAAAATTTCGCTGTTTTGTTGAAAATTTAACTATTCTGTAGAAAATTTACTTTTTGGTTAAATTCAATATTTTGCTGTTGAAAAGAGAACTTAAATCTTTTCTGGATGAAAATTCAATTTTTTTGTAAATTAAAAATTCATCTCCTTTAAGAGAAATTTCATCCTTCTTGGATAAAAATGCAACTATTTGGTAGAGAATTCAACTATTTTGTTAAGAAGCAATACTTTTGGTTGAAAATTCTACTGTTTTGTAGAAAATTTAACTATTTCTTAGAAAATTTATTTTTTGTTTAAAATTCATCTTTTGGTGTTAAAAAATGAACTGAGAGCTTTTTTGGATGAAAGTTCAACTTGAAAAAAAAAATTTGTTGGATAAAAATTCAACTATTTGGTACAAAATTCAACTATTTTGTTAAAAATCCATCACTTTTGGTTGAGAAGATTCGTCTTTTGGATGAAAAATACAATTTTGTTCGTAGGTAATTATTTTTTGTTAAGAAATTAATATTTTGATCTTGAAAAGTCAACTGAAATCTTTTCTGGATGATAATTAAACTATTTTTCAAATATTTGTTTTCTTTTAAATAAGAATTTATCTGTTTTGATAGAAATTCCATCTTTTTTGGATAAAATAGCAACTATTGGGTAGAGAATTCGACAATTTTGTTAAAAAGTCTTCCTTTTTGGGTGAAAATTCGTCTTTTTGGTTTGAAAATTCAATTTTTTTCGTAGAAACTTATTTCTTGGTTAAAAATTCATATTTTGATCGTGAAAAGCCAAGGAAAATCTTTTTTAACAGAGATTCAACTTTTTTTTCAAATTTATCCTTTTGATTTATACATTAATCCGCTTGGGTAGAAATATTTTTTTTTTCAAATGAAAATGCAACTTTTTGGTTAAAAATTATTCTTCTTTGCTTGAGCATTCAACTATTTCATTTGAAAGATTTGGTTAAATCACTTTGTTAAGAAATCATTTTTCTTAAGAGTTATATTTTTAGTTGAGAATTCATCTCTTTGGTTGGAAGTTCAATTATTTTGATTTGAATTAATCTTTCAAAAATATAAAATTCAACTACTTGGGTGAAAGTTAAACAACATTGTTATAAATTTATTTTTTTTGATTGAAGGCTTTGGTTGGAAATTTAACTGTTTAAGGGAAAAGTCTTTTTTTTTCGTTTAGAATTAATTCTTTAACTGAAAATGTAACTTTTCCATTTTTTTCAAATTGATCTTTTTTAGTTGGAAATTCTCCTTTTTTGGTACGGAAAAAATTATTTTCTTGGTTCAAAATTTCATTTTTGTTGAGTGAAAATGCATCAATTTCGTGGAGTCTTTCTAACTCCATTCTATGAGAAAATTGCTAAAAACAATAATAAATTGTTTAAAAAATTTATGTGAACATCTAATCATCAGTATGGAATGGTCTTTAATGTGCCAGAAATAATTTTCACTGAAAAAACCACAAAAAAGTCACAATTACCGCGAAAAACTCGCAAAACTCATTTTTTCACTTATGGGGTTTCTTTGGGACCCTATAAAACAGACTTATGGTGTTGGTATTTGAAAAGTGATATTTTATTCGTATTCTATGGCTAATAAGATTTACCAAAACGTCTTTTTTTCTTACGGAAAATACATGTTAAACTTCATGGGGTTTGCGGCAAACATGAATATATTAAAAAAAAAAATATATGAATTTATTTTTGTGTGGATTTGAACAAATTTCTGGGGTGTCCCCATGCAAATTCGAGAAAAAAAATGTTTGGACCACTCTAATGTATATCCCGTTGGTAATGATATTTTTAATCAAAGCAATTGTTCTTTTTGATATAAATTAGCACTTTTTTCGTGATTGTGTTCTTTCAACAGCATATCATTCATATCATCAGAAGACTTGGTCCAAAACTTGAAGTTCGATTTCCCGTTTTCAGTTTGATAAGTACCTTTCAGACTCTTCTTGTTTTCGATGCTCAAAGAAATTTTCATTTCCATTGGACTTGTATCTTCATCATGTAAACAAAATTTCAGATTAATTTTGTCGTAAAGCACTCACAAATTATCAAACAAACGGATGCTGGTGTAGCATGAAGCTTTTTCTGCGTTGCTTTTTATTTTGTAAGCTATCATGAAATTTAATAATAGAGCTTGTTGAATAGAGCTTTTCTGAGCTTTTTCAACTGATTTAATAAACTCTTCAATTCCAATGTCGTATCCGTTTATTTCTTCTGTATTTTCCATTATGTCTTTATCAGGTGAATCAATACTGTAATGGTCTTGAACTATTTGGAGTTCACGCTCTCGGTCGTTCATAGAGTGGGGTGGTCAAGAGGGTGGTCTATCAGGTGGCAGGGGTTCTGTAGGTCTTCCCTTCTCCTGTTTTTCGTGTTCCTCCTCATCCACTTCGTCATCTGCAAATTCTGATTCGTTCTCATATGATTCTTCATACTTAGATTCTTTTTGAAATATTGAGTGGTCTCCATATTATTTAACGCAGTCGACCCAGTGGCTAAAGCTTGACTGCAAAATAGACTGGCCTAGACAAGGCCCCGAGAATGAGCAGACCTCAAAGTGGATGGAGTTACGTTGTTCCAAAGGGTGCTGAAGGCTACAGCGTAGATCCTAGGTAAGCTGGAAGATCCTTATGTGATTCTTTGGCGCTAGGATTGATTCAACCCTTCACTAAAGACATCGTCCTGGTGAATCTTCAGGAACAATCGGCCTTAGGGAGAGAACACAACGAGAGGTCCTGAACAACTCCTACTTGAGCAGTTTCCTTACTCCCAGATGAAGGTTTCTTATGTTCTCAAAAACAGGCCCTCCTATCACCTTGGACAGTTCAATTTTAGGGTTGCCGTACAGAGACAGAAGAAGCCTATTGCGAGAGAGGAAGATCGGGGGAAACCTGAGTGTCTGCTCCGACCTCACCATTACCCAAATTAACTTGGGTCACAGCGAAGACGCCTCTGCGGTTCTGTAGATAGACATGGCTATAAGGCGCATAGGTATCTCAGTAATCCAGGAACCTTGGTTAGATCGAGATATTATAAGGAGATTAGGAAGGAGCTGGTTTTTGTTTTAGGGACTCCAAGGAGACCATACGAAGATCCTACATACCGGTTGAACGAGTCAGCGTTGCTTCGCTGCTAGAACTATGGTCGAGAGATCTGATGGAGATAGCCACAGATCTTAGAGGAATTGGAAAGCTATTCATGGGATCGGCCTTCTCTCCTTACGACAGCGAAACCAACCCACCAAAGGAAGTACTTGTGGAGAGGAAAGTAATCAGAGCGGCCATGATTGCACACTGTGTGCCAACGGCAGTCATGGTATGGGTCTGCACATGTTTTGCAACAGAAACATAACAACGACTATGGATGATACCACTTTATGTGGAAGTTTTGACTCAGGATGTCCGCAGGGAAGCGTTTCATTCAAACTCTTCTCAGTTACCTTCACCTAAACCAGTGAACAAAATTCCAATCAGAAATGAGCACCCCAGGCAGCTTCTCAAGATTGTGGTTTGTATCCTCATCCTCACAGTAATATTCAATAACCCCAAGTCAGCTACTTTTAACTAAAATTGTAAAAAAAAATCATACCATGCCCCTTCCCAAGACACTGGTTAATAAATTCATCTCCACAATAATTTTCATCAATCCAAGAAACGTGGGAAAGAAGATTTGAACTAGAGTATCGTGAAGGTGTCTAGGATAGTTTTCTAAGTATTACTTTCGGCGTGAGGCTATCAACTGGAGTCCTGCGTGATATCCGGGGTGGCTATTTTTAATCTGAGATTTGTGGAAGGCATCCTGGATGGGCTTGAGTAAGTGCACCAGTAGTGCTTTTGGGATTTGTTGATTATTACTGTGAGGTGCAGTGAGAATTCCAAACTTTCCCACCAAACTTTACTTATTGGAGGGGGTGTGTAGAGACAGAATTGAAACCGGAACCGAGAGTCATAGTTGATTTATGTTGTTTACTGAGACAGGGTTTGTTGTATGCTGCGACAGGGTTTGTTAAATGTACTAGGAGTAATTTCTTGAAATGCTTGAATATTATTGTAGGGATGAGGATCTTGGAAAGCTGTTTAGGTTCATCATTTGGAATTTGAAAGTTTTGTGATGGTTTTAGTGAAAGGCATCCTAGATGGGCTTGATTAAA
>CAKNXH010001857.1:166498-203955 GCA_932178445.1 Andricus quercusramuli | reverse complement strand
AATCCTGCTAAGGAGAGAGGGTGGTGTTTTTTAGTGGTTTGTTGATGACATCACTATAATGATCAAATTAAGGTCTTCCTGTATACTCATATATAATAAGATCATTGTAGTGATGACATCAGCATCCTTACTCTACCAAGAAGTAGGGATCCTTCTCGGTATGGACCCACTCCGTCGGCTTGTGGGTTTGATTCCCGCCTCGCAGTCTGGAAGAGCCTCGGTGGCCCATGCAGTGAACACTTGCCTAGCAAGGGAGATGTTCATCTTTGGAGAGTCGTGGGACCGGTACCTTTAGAGAAAAAGGTTCTCTAAGTACTTAAGGCTGTTGCTCTTGGTGGTTCGGAACCCACCTTAAACTGTAGGTGCCCTCCCATCACCAAGTAAGTGCGTGGGAGTGTGTGTAAAGGAATAGGGAAGAGATACAAGAAAAATGTTAACCCTTAGGGGACACATTAGAAGCTTCCATTGCACATGGGATACATTGATTACAAACAAACCTTTGCACAATTTCTTTTTAAGTATCAACATTTTCCAGATTCTTTTTTAAGATATATTGAAATTCTCAAAGCTCAACATTAATCTTTTAGAATAAGATATCAATTATGTTAGCTGTTTCTTGGAATTATTAGAACATAGTTCGCAGCTCAAAAAGAAAATGGAAATGGACAGAATTCTCAAATGTAGAGATTATAGAAGATTTTGAAAAAAATGATGAGGAAAAAGAGAGAAAGGGGACTATCTGTAATATCCGATATTGAAAAGTTCTTTAGCCATTTCAGTTACCAATCAATTGTTATTGAACTTTCCTTCTTGAAAGTTAATTACCCTTCTTTTGGGTAATGATTCTATTGTTTGGTTGAAAATTTAACTCTTTTGTGGAAAATTATATTATTTTTTGAAATTTAAACCATTTTCTTGAAAAGCCATCTATTTTGTCTGGAAGATAATTCTTTTTATCTAAAAAGTTTACTATGACATTTTGGGGTCAGAATTAATCTTCATTGGTGAAAATTGTAACTTCTATGTTGTAAATATTTTTTTGAAATTTATGTTTTTGAACAGGAAGGTCCTTCTCTTGGATTGAAATTTCATCGAATAGTAGAATAGTCATATTTTTTTGGTGGAAAATTCAGCTTTTATAGTTGAGAGTTAATTTTTTTAAATTGAAGAGTCTTTATTATATTTTGAGATCAGAATTAATCTCTTTTGCTTAAGAATTCAAAAATATTTTGTTGAATATCTCATTATTTGTTGAAAATTCGTATTTAAAACAGAAAATTAGTCCTTCTTGATTGAAAATTCATCTTTTGGTAATAAAGTCACATTTTTTGGCTGAAAATATATCTTTCATGGTTGAAAGTTGATTCTTTTTCAATGAAAAGTTTATTATTATATTTCCAGTGCAAAATTCAACTTTTTTATTACTACTATTTAGTTTAAAATTCAATTTCTGTTGTTGAAAATTAAACTATTTTCGTAAAAAGTCATTTTTTTGGTTAAAAGTTAACATTTTCTATTTCGAAAGTCTAACATTATATTTGGGGTCCTGAATTGATCTCTTTTGATTAAAATGTAATTATTTTCTTGAAAATTTAATTATTTTGTTGAAAATTTTACTATCTTGTTGTTTTTTTGTGTTTAGTCTGTGTATTCTATTGTTTAAAAGTTCTATCATTGAACTGAATTCAATTAAATGTTTTGAATTCTCTAAATTTTTGAAAAATCATTTTTGAAATATATAAATTACCATAACATCCCTACTCTTTAATAAAATGTATTAATATTATAGGTCAATCGATTCGTTCCGAACCAAGGAATCTTTTAAATTGTTGCATCAACTTTGAATTATGCTGAAGAAAAAAGTTTTATAATAAAAAATCGTATTTCAAAATATTATGCATTACCATAGCTTCCTTACTCTTTGATAAAATGTATTAATATTATAGGTCAATCGATTCAACTCGAATCAACACATCTTTTCTGTTCCTGCATCAACTTTGAATTATGTTAATGGAAAAACTTTTACTATAAAAAACCGATTTTCAAAATATATAAATTACCATAACTTCCCTACTCTTCAATGAAATGTAACAATATTATAGGTCAATCAATTCGTCTCGAACCAAGGAATCTTTAATATTACTGATCAACTTTGAATTATGTTGAAGAAAAAAATTTTATCATAAAAAATTTTATTTTCTAATATTACGTATGACCATAGCTATCTTACTCTTCAACGGAATGTGATAATATTATAGGTCAATCGATTCGACTCGCATCAATACATCTTTTCTGTTCTTGCATCAACTCTGCATTCTGTTGATGGAAAATTTTTTACTACAATAAACCGTATTTTGAAATAGTATGCTTTACCATAGCTTCCTTACTCTTCGATAAAATGTATTAACATGATAGGTCAATCGATTCGATTCGAATCATCACAACTTTTCTGTTCTTGCATCAACTTTGAATTATGTTAATGAAGAAAGTGTAACTATAAAAAATCGATTTTCAAAATATTTAAATTATCATAACTTCCTTACTCTTAAAAGAAATGTGATAATATTATAGGTCAATCGTTTCGTCTCAAACCAAGGAATCTTTTATATCCTTGCATCAACTTTGAATTATGTTGATGAAAAAAGTTTTATTATAAAAAATCTTATACATTACCATAGCTTTCTCACTCTTTAATAAAATGTATTAATATTAGAGGTCAATCGATTCGACTCGAATCAACATATCTTTTTTGTTCCTGCACCAACTTTGAATCATGTTAATAAAAAAAGTTTTACTATAAAAAACCGATTTTCAAAATATATAAATTACCATGACTTTCGTACTCTTCAATGAAATGTAATAATATTATAGGTCAATCGATTCGTCTCGAACCAATACATCTTTTCTGTTCCTGCATCATCTTCGAATTATGTTAATGAAAAATCTTTTATTATAAAAAACCGATTTTCAAAATGTATACATTACCATAACTTTCCTACTTTTCAATAAAATATGATAATATTATAGGTCAATCGATTCGTCTCGAATCAAGGAACCTTTATGTTCATGCATCAACTTTAAATCATGTTGATGAAAAAAATTTTATTATAAAAAATCTTATTTTCAAATCTTATGCATTATCATAGCTTGTTCACTCTATAATAAAATGTATTAATATTATAGGTCAATCGATTCGACTCGAATCAATACATATTTTCTGTTCTTGAATCAACTTCGAGTTATGTTAATGAAAAATGTTTGATTATAAAAAACAGATTTTCAAAATGTATAAATTACCGTAACTTCCATATTTTTCAATAAAATGTATTTATATTATAGGTCAATCGATTCGTTTCGAACAGAGGAATCTTTTATATTGTTGCATCATTAACTCTGAATCATGCATAATAAATAGTTTTACTATAAAAAACCGATTTTCAAAATATATAAATCACCATAACTTCCCTACTCTTCAATGAAATGTAATAATATTATAGGTCAATCGATTCGTTTCGAACAAAGGAATCTTTTATATTGTTGCATCAATTTTAAATCATGTGGATGAAAAAAAATTTATTATAAAAAGTCTTATTTTCAAATATTATGCATGAACATAGCTTCCTTACTCTTTAATAAAATGTATTAATATTATAGGTCAATCGATTCGACTCGAATCAATACATCTTTTTTATGACACATGCATGATTTCAGCCCTTTTCGACGCATATGAAGCGGGGCTAAAGCTCTACTTTTTACTCCCTAGGGAGTAAAAAGTACTTTTTACTCCCTAGGGAGTGAAAAGTGACGTCACAGATGTATAATGAAGATTATGCATCTATGAGCTTGCATTTTATGATTATCAGCCCACTCACGGTAATAACTGAGGGGAAATTTTGGTTGCAGTTAATAGAATTTTGCGGTTATTTATGGAAAGTTACCATATATACTTGTAAAATTACCATAAATTACCGAAAATTTCCATAAATTTCCGGAAATTTATGGAAATTTGTAAAAATGAATTTTGCGTATTCCATGGTAAGTTACCATATTTACCTGTAAAATTACTATGAATTACCGGATTTTTTCATAAATTTCCGGAAATTTTTTGAAATGAATTTTGGGTGAGTTACCATATATACCTGAAAAAATTACCATAAATGACCAAAATTTTTCATAAATTTCCTGAAATTTATCGAAATTTTTTAAAATGAATTTTGGGTATTCCATGGTAAGTTACTATATTTACCTGTATAATTACCATAAATGACCGACATTTTTCATAAATTTCCGGAAATTTATGGAAATTTACAAAAATGAATTTGGGGTATTCCATGGTAAGTTACCATATTTACCTGTAAAATTACCATAAGTTACCAAAAATTTTCATAAATTTCCGGAAGTTTATGGAAATTTTTCATAAATTTCCGGAAATTTATGAAAATGTTTGATAATGAATTTTGGGTAAGTTACCATATTCACCTGTAAAATTACCATGAATTACCGAAATTTTCCATAAATTTCCGGTAATTTATGGAAATTTTCAAAAATGAATTTTGGGTAATCTATAATAAGTTACCATAAATCACCTCTACAATTACCATAGATTAGATTAACATTAATTTCATGCTTTATTATACAAAATCTAATATGGACTGAAATCATGACTGTATTTCGCGCTACGCGCTCGCCTACGACTTGTACTGAAAAAATACACTCGTCAAAAAAGCACCTCTTCTCCCCCTAGGTGCATAATATACTATTCTGTTCTTGCATTATCTTCGAATTATGTTAATGAAAAATGTTTTATTATAAAAAACCAATTTTCAAAATGTATAAATTACCATAACTTCCCTACTTTTCGATAAAATGTATTAATATTATGAAAATATCATAAATGGACCATAAATTGAAATATTTTTTTGTCTTGCCTGCAATATTTTTTAGTAAAAAATTAATAATTTCAATTGAGGATTCAAGTATTGGGTGAAAAATTAATTTTGTTGTTGAATTCAACTATTTTTTATTTAAAATTTGAATCTTTCATGGTTGAAATGTCAACTTGATACATTTTCCATTGACTGTCCATCTTTTTTATTAGAAAATGAAAAATTTGTTAAAGAATTCAATCATTTGATTAAAAATTAACTTTTCTGCTTAAAATTATTATTTTCGGATTGAAATTTTTTATTCCCGATTGAAAATTCAACTATTTTATAGAGATTTATTTTGGCTGAAAAATTTAAAAATTTGGTTGAAATATTTTCTTTTCTGGGCTGAAAATTCTTTCTCGCTTGTTAAAAATTCCTTTTTTTCAATTCAACTGTTTTTGATTCAAAATTAAAATCTTTTATGCTGGAAATATAAACTTCTTGGCTCGCCAATAAATAATTTTTCAAAAAAATTCAGCTAGTTGGTTGAAAATTAACTTTTCTGCTGAAAATTAATATTTTTGGGTTGGAAATTAAACTGTTTTATAAATTATAATAACTTTAGTAATAATTAACATTATATTTTGTTATTATTTAAAATTTGTATGACTACTACCGATACAGTTGAAAAAATGTTTTTTTGGCTTCTTCTTCTTCTTCTTGTCAAGGATTTTTATTTTAAGTCGTAGTATGTCATATAACAAACTATTTCGTCACCTACTCACAGTTTAAATAATTATTTCGTCAAAATGGATTTTTGTTGATTTAACTTTATCTCTGCTGAGGCTTCAGTTATAGCAAGAAAATTACAGTTTTTTACATTTTTAAAGAGATAAGAAGAATTAAATTATTTTTAAATTAAATTTAAAAAAAAGAAGCTTTTTACTAATTATGAAAGATTTGAGGAGATTAATTTTTTTCTAAAGATTTTTGTGAACATTTTTTCAGGTCATATTTTGAAAGAATAATTTTAATTTTTCAAGATTTCAAAATGTGTGGAAAAAGAATATGGAAGACTTTGAGACAATTTTTTTTTAAATATTCAGGATTTCAAAAATTGTTAGGAAACTGAATTTTACAGGGTGTCGAGAGAACGAAAAAAATGTTCTTAAAATTCATGGGAAAATTTGAAGTGATTTTTTTGTGATAAATTCTATGAAAAAATGGAAACATATTAGAAAACATTTTTAATTATTTTCTAAAATTTTCGAAGAGAGTGCAAAAGATTTTGAAGAAAAATTGTACAATTTTGAAATATTATATTATTTTGGAACAAAATTTAAATAAGTTTAAGAAATATTCAAAAGTTTGGAAATGATTCTAAAATAATTTAAACTCGTTTTTTTTCTAATTTCGTAAGGTTTCATCAAAATGAAAAATAATTTTGTAGATTCCTGTGAAAAACCAAAATAATTTTTTATTCCGAAGCATTAATTTTAATAGATTATTTAAAAAGATTTCAAAAAATTTCTAAAGTTTTCGAAAATTGTCAATGAAGAATCTGGAAGATTTTAAGGCAATTTTTTCAATTTTGCAGAATTTAAAAAAAATCAGGAAAAATTTGAATAATTTTCAAATATTAGGAGGTCTAGAAGGTCTGAAAAGATTGAAAAAAGAATTTCCCTAATATTTGGGTGAAAAATTTGAATTATTTTTCATTTTGAAAAATGTTCTTTGAGAGAAAATTGAAAAAGGATTTTGAACATATGAAACGATTTCCTAAAATTTCGAAAAAGAGGTAGAAGATTTTAAAGCAAAATCGTTCAATTTGATAAGATTACAAAATCAGAAGAAAATGAAGTCAACTTTATCAAATATTTTTTTATTTCTTTCTAACTTTTAAAATTTCTAAATATTTTTTAAAAAGACTCAAATTTTTCCAGTTAGTTTGCAAAATCCTATAAAATGAAAAATTTTTCATTAAGATCTTATGGATTTTTCTTGGCAAAGATAGATAGATTTTAGATTTTAGGTAGGTAGATTTTTTAAACTCAAAAGTTGAATAGTTGTATTGTATTGTATTGTATATTTGAACTCTCCCTTTTACGGGTTTGAGGTTCTCCGCTCCCTGTACATATATTTACATTTCATCCTTAGTCTACCTTAACCGCTACTTATTTTCTAATGCAACGCCTTACATAATAACAATCATATTAGTACTAAACTTAGACTACAGACAATGAGCGATCTTCCCGGGCTTCCGTTTTCTCTTACCATCAAATGCATTTTCACCGATTTAAAAATCTTAAATTTTCACAAGTTACTTTCCTTTACACAGGATTACCCGTTTGGCTCTGCCCCGATCTCTTGCTTTCTCTTATTTCTTCCAGTTTTTTCATCCACATCACTCCCTGTCCATTACCATCCAAAATCCATCTGACACATTCATCCACACTCAACTGTCCATCTTCCTCTCCTGTACACCTCTCTAACACATGTGCCCATGACTCCACTTCGTACCCACATACTCTGCACAGATTGTCCTCTTCATCCAACCAATATCTACAAGCTCTCACTCCTTCACCCATTCTAAACCGTACCACCCTATTCCATTTATCTTCCTTTTTCATCTTTTGCAAATATTCTGGTTCCGTCACCCCTTTGACCATCATATACCATCTATTGTACTTCGAATCCATAATCTTTCTCCATCTCTCTTCTCCTTGTCTTACTAATAGCTCTAATTCTATGTTCTGCCAATCCAGATCCCCTTCCTGTATATCACAAACACTCCTCATTTTTTTCCTTTCTTCCTCCCATTTTGAATTTCCCCAATTGCCTCTCGTCTCCTTGTTCAGAACTTCGTCCAAGCATACTTGTGCTATTCTACTCCCCTCTCCCCTTTTCAGCTTCTCTTCAAACCTCCAGGCTCTCTTAATTTGTCTGGTTACCATTTTTTCCCTTCCTAGTTCTTCCCTTATCATGTATCCTGGGCAACTCCAACTAACTCCCATTACCCATCTCAGAAATCTCTCATGTATGCTTTCCACTTTCCTATGTTCCTTCCATCCCCAAACCTCCACTCCATAACACAACACCGCCCAAACCAACGCATCAAACAACCAAACCCTCATTCTCCAATCGTCCTTGAACCTTCTCTTTCCTATACCCCATACTTGGCCCATTACTTTACTCGCACTTTCGATTCTTTTCCTCACCTGCAAATCGTTTCCCCCTCCTGACTCAAACCAAAAACCTAGGTAACAGAACTCCTCCACACTTTCCACTGTTTGTCCGTTCATCTTCCAAACGTAACCTATTTTGGTCTTTCTATTTCTGAAGCACATCACCTTGGTCTTCCCTACGTTCACCGTCAGTTCTTTTGTTCCCACGTACTCTTCGAAAATTCTTATCATTAGGTTCATCCCCTTCTCATCGTCTGCTATTAGAACTACGTCGTCCGCGTATGCTAGGGAGTATAGTTTGCTATTACCCAGGATCGTCCCCCCTTTCCCTTTCTCCTTTAGCTTCTCCTCTAGGTCTGCCAGCAGCAAATTAAAAAGTAGTGGACTCAACGGGCACCCTTGCCTTAGACCTCTTCCTGTCCAGAAAACCTCCCCTTTATCCTCTCCACCAACCCTTCTTCTATTCCCCTCTCTTTCATTGCCTGCCATAACACTTTTCTATTTACTGAGTCAAAGGCTGCTTTGAAATCTACAAACAAAGCGACTAATTTCCCTCTTTTTCTCCCTAAGTTTCTGTTAACCAAGTAGTTGAGTACATAAATATTGTCTATTGTCCCCATCCCTTTTCTAAATCCCGTCTGGTTGTGCGGGATACTTTGCTTCTCTTCTATCTGATTCTCTAACCTTTTTCTTAGAATTTCTGTGTATATTTTATAGCCCACTTGTATGAGAGTGATCCATGTGTACTCTTCTACCTTCTTACGCTCTCCTTTCTTAACAAGCGGTACTACCAGCCCTGTCATCCACTCCTCCGGCCACCCCTCTCCTTTCCAGACCTTGTTGCATATCCTCCACATTACTTCCCTTATCCCTTCTCCTCCATACTTTATCGCTTCGTTCTCCATACCATCCTCTCCTGTGGCCTTGTTTCTTTTCAGTCTATCTATCGCCTCATTCACTTCTCCTCTTGTTATTTCGTTCGCTTCCTCCACTTCTCCCTGGACTGTCTTTCTATTTTCCCCTTTGATCCTTTTTTGTTCTCCCCCTAGCAGACCCTTAAAATACTCCGTCCATTCATCCATTTCTATTTCTTCATTCACGCCCTTCCTTCCTCCTCTTTCCCTGTTTATCACATCCCAGACCCTACCTTCTTTGATTGTTTTTTCCACTTCGTCCTTGTATTTCTCCTTTCCCCTTTGCTTTTTCCCTTCCAGCATCTTCTCATGTTCTCTTTTTCTCCTGTTGTACTCCACCTTCTCTATTTCTCCTTTCCTCCATTTTCTTACAGACTCTTTCATTCTCGACTTACTCTCCCTGCATTCCTCGTCCCACCAGCCTCTCTTTCCCTCTTCTCTTCCTTCTTTCTTACCTATCTCATCCCTTACCTTCTTAATCGACCCTTTCAACCTTTCAATCAACAAGTCTACTTCCTCCTCCTTTTCATGTCCAACGTTCTCCTTTTCCATTTTTTGTTCAAACACTTTTAATTTATCTACCCCCCAGTTCCCCATTTTCGTGTTCCTTTCACCCCCTCTTTCCTTTCTCCCTCTGCCACGCTTGTAGACGCCACCTTTCAGTGTCGCTATTACTGGGAAGTGCTCGGACCCTATCTCATTCCCCACCTTCATACTGCATATCATATTCCTTATTCTTTCTTCCGCCAGGATGTAGTCTATTACCGTTTCTCCCTTACCTATAAATGTGATCTCTCCCTTCTCATCTCCTTTCATATTGCCATTACATATGAACCATCCTGTTTCTCCTATTACTTCTAGTAATCTCCTCCCCTCCCTGTCTATCTCCCTATGTTTGGAGCTCCTTATATAGGCCTCCTCTTCTTCATCCCAAGACTCTCCCCCTTGTTCGCCAGTCCAAGCATTCAAGTCACCTCCTATCAGAACCAACTCTTCCTTCTTTTCCTCCGTCCACCTCCTCATCACTCTCCAACCTTCCTCTTCCCCTCTTCTTCTATATACACAAACCACCGCTATTTTGACTTTTCCAATGATAATCCTTCTTACCATTGTTCCATCCTTTTCCTCCCTATCCTCCTCTTTTCTCCCTTTTGCTGCCAGTTCTTTTCTCACCCCTGAGACCATGCCGCCCATCCCTCTACCTTTAACGTGTTCTTTTCTCGCTTCTTGCATTGTCCACACATACCCTTTAGGTAACATCCATTTCATCCCCTTCCAATCCTTCTCATCTGCCCAGGTTTCACTCATCATAATCACATCCCATTTTTCTAACTCCCGCCAAAAACCTTCATTCTTGTTCTTCAAGCCTGACACATTCCGGAAAGCTATTTTTACGTTTTTCCCATCCCTTCCCTCTCCTATCATCCTTACTTTTCTTCCGTCTTGCTTTTTGGAAACCCCTCGGCTTGATCGCTGACCTCTTTTGTATCTTCCTTTTTTCTACCTTTCTCAACTCTTTTTCCCTTCTTCCTTATTTCTTCTGATTCCTCGTCCCAGAACCATTCCTCCCCATTTATCCATAATCTGTCTCTCCCTATCCATACCATGTGCCCCTTTTTACTCTCTATCCATGCCCTCTGGTCTATTTGCCATCTCCTTTTCCTCTCCCTCCAAGTCAAATCCTCTTCAATTCTCTCCCTTCTTCCTTTCAATAATTTTTTGTTCTCCATAATTTTCTTTTTCTCCTCCTCACTCCCTACTTTTACTACAAACATTCCTTCTTTTCCTTCCTTCGTCATTCCAACTCTCTTAACTCCTACCGTTACCCGAATTCCAATATCTCTCAGTAGATTTTCGACTTCAATTTCCCCTGTTTCACTCTCTATTTTAAATCCCTTGTGTACTATGTTATTTTTCCTCTTCGCCCTTTCTTCCCCTTCCAACCTTCTTTCAATCTCACTCAGTCTCTTCTTCAATCTTTCATTCTCATTTTGCCCGTTATCACTCCCTTCTACTCTTCCCGCACTCTCTGTTTCCTTCCCCATATGCTCATTCCTAACTTCCAATTTGCTTACCCGTTCTTCCAGTTGTTTTATCTCCCTATTTGTCTGTTCGTCAATCTCTCTCTGTCTATTCTCTATGGCCTCTAATTTACCCCATACCTTGTCTTTCTCCTCTTTCCAGAGTTTATCCCACTCTACCCACTTTTCTCTTACTTTTCTCACTTCCCCCCTAACTTCCTTCCCCTGCCTATTCATATCTTCCAGACTCTTCCTTGTTTCCTCTCTAAACCCTTTTATGAGGGCTGGTAGCTTCTCAAACATCCCCCCATCCCGCCTTTCTCTGTCTGGTGTTTTTCGTTTGATCTTAACTTTTTTGTTATCCTTGTCCATTTCAGAATCATCTTCCCCTTCCTCTCTTTTTCTCTTATCTTCCCCTTCACTGCTAGTCGCGCTCACCTTTTTTTGCCATTCGTCCAGACTCCTATTAGAGCCTGCGCTACCTAGCCTGTTGAGGCGCTGTAAATTCGACGGTCTCCCTCGTTTCTGGCTCGTGCCTGATCCCCTTCTCTCTGTCGAGCCGCCCCTGGTCGGTGTCTCGAACGCCTCCTCCTCGCTACTGACAATTTCTTCCTTCTCCCTACCACCCGCGCTCACAACCTCGTCTGCTCTTGCTTCTTCATTTCCCTGCCCTCTAGCGCCCGTTTGCGGACTTCTTACCGTCGGCATCCCAGTATCCAGCCTTACCCACTGTTCCACGACGCTACCCTCTCTTCACCTGCCTACCTCTTGCCCCCCTTACCCGACAACTACTTTCTACACCTAACCTCAAAACAAAATTTGCACGTTTCAACTTTCCTTTCTCACAACTTATTTCCACCCTTTACACACTTGCCTTCACTCACCCTTCTTCCTTTACACCTGCTCTCCGCACTCCCTGCCCTTTCTGCACCCACACACGCTGATTCCCTTCACCAAAGCCAAAAAACGCAACACTTGACACAAACGAGTTCTCTCACGATCGGTACCGAAAACGGAAGCCAAAAGTTGAATAGTTCAAATTTTCAGTTTAAAAAATTATTTACAAAAAAATGGATTTTCAACCTGTTGACTTAAGCTAAAAAAGAGTTAATTTTCTATTAAATTGTTGAATTTTCAGGTCAAACAAACGAATTTTCTTCAAAACATATCAATTTTCAAATAAATGAATCCTCAACCAGAACAGAATAATCTTCAACTGAAAATTAAAATTTTCAACCAAAGGGATTAAAGATTAAATTTCTACAAAAAAAATGAATGAAATATCATGAACTAAAAGAAGATGAACAAATTGTTGAATTTCCAACTAGAAAAGATAAATTTTCAATTAAAAATATCTTGCTCGAACAAAAACTGGAATTGCTACATTTTCAGTTCATAAAATTAATTCTTAATAACAAAAAAAAAAAAAAAAAAAAAATTGCAACAAAACGCTCACATTTTTAACCAGTGATGACTTTTCAAATAAAATGAAGAATCTTCAATAAAAATGAATGTATTTTCAACGAAAGAGGTCAAAAAATATGATTTTTTAACAAAAAAGATTAATTTAAAAAAATAGAATAGTTCAATTTGCAAAGATAGAGATGAATCTTTAAAAAAATCAATCAAAATCATTTAAAATTGATTTGAAAAATTTGAAAAATTTCAAATAATTTCTCTTTTATATAACAATGACAGCGTGAATTTATAAATTTAGTCAGAAATCTTCGAACAATTCATGAAAATTTAAAAAAGTTTAGCATAACGAAATTTTGGAAAAATTGTCTAATTGAAAAGTCTTGAAAGCTTTTATTTTATTAGTTTAAAATATTGAGTGAAAAACAAATTTGTAAATTAATTTTATAAAATTAAAATTGCATTTAAAAATTATTTTAATAATAAATTTATTCTGGAATAAAACTGAAACTTTAGTATATAATTTCAACTTAAATTTATAATTATTTAATTAATTTATTTAAAAATAGAAGGTTACAGACGTTCGAGAAGGTTTTGTTTTCTAGATGATTACAGTTTGAATAGACTCGATAATAAGTCGTTACCAAATACCCGAATAAACATTACGAGATTGTTGAGTAATCATAAAAAATATTTACACGTGGAATGGATATTTCAGCGAAGCTAAAAACACGGGATTCATCGCGGACGTTAATTTGTTATCATAACCATTATTTGAAAAAATAAAAATTTCACCTTCATAACTGAAGGTGAAAAAACTGTATCTTTTTCGAAATTTGATTTTGTTGGTTTTCATCAAATCTCCACTGAATTTTAAACAAAAAGATGAATTGTCAACCAAAGGGTTAATTTTTGATCAAAAAGGACAATTTTCAACAAACTACATGAATTTTCAACGAAATGTTCGAATTTTCACCTAAAAAAGATACACTTATAACCAAATAGTTAAATTTGGAAATTAAAAATATAAATATACAACCAAAAATAGAATAGTTAAATTTTTATAGTTTTAGTTTTAAAAAGATGTAATTTCAACTAAAATAATGAACCTTTAACTGTCATAGTTAAATTTTCAACCAACAAAAGTCATTTTTTACCATAAAAGACAATCTTCCACCTAATAGTTGAATTTTGAACTTAAAAATAATAATTGTCAAACAGAAATGGACTAGTTGGATTTTTAGTCGAAAAAATTAATTTTTCACAAAACTGATGAACTTTTAACTGGAATAGTTGAATTTTAAAGAATAAAGATGAATTTTCAACTGAAATTAATTTTAGTTGATTCATAATAGAAACCTTCAACTAAAATAGTTGAATTTTTAATCAACAAGAATTATTTTTCACTAAAAAGTACATTTCTAACAGAATAAATAAATTGTCAACGAAATCGTTGAATTTTCAACGCTTGTTGACTTGTGTTAATGATTACCTCACTAAGTGAATAGTGGACAAAAAATAAAAAACTTTAGAAAAAACCGCAACTTTCTAGAATTACTATAGGAGAAGATAGTTATAAACAATAATAATTTGTTTAAAAATGAGATTTGATAAATTTCATTGATCTCTCTGATCGAAAGGTAGACGGAAAGTTGAATACTTTGTAAAAAATCGCAACTTTCTAACAATAATCAACGAGAATATTTAATAAACAAATGCATTGTCCGGTTGCGGCTGGAACATTAGTATCATGCCGATAGATTCAGTGTGAGTCATAGTATCATCCCCCACAAAGATGATGATTTCACATTCTGAATTTTAAAAAAGCGAATATCTCCTGAACTAGAAACTATAAGGGTCCTTTTTTCTTTTTTTGAAGCTGAAAATGCGCCCACTTTTGATTGCAGCTGGAACAATAGTATAATGCCGATAGATTGAGTGTAAGGCATGGTATCATCTCTCACAGAAAACTGAAAATGGTAATTTAATATCCTAAATTAGAAAAAAGCAAATATCTCCTAAACTAGAAACGGCTATAAGGGTCCTTTTTTGAAACCGAAAATGTGCCCAATTTTGATTGCAGCTGAAACAATAGTAGAATGCCGATAGATTGAGTGTGAGGCATATTATGAGGAAATTTAAGAATTTCGCTAAAAAGTCATTTTTTGTTTGAAAATTCAATTGTTCTGTGGAAAATTCGTCTTTTTGGATTGAAAATTCAACTAATTTGATCGAATAATTTATTTATTTGTTTAAAAATTCAAACATATCGTTGGAAATTGTTTTTTTTTTTTAATTGAAAATTATTTCTTTATCAATTGAAAATTTAAGTATTCCAGTTGAAGATTCTTAATTTTTGTTGAATGTTTATTCCTTGATTACAGATTTGACTATTTTCTTGAATATTATATTTTTCGTAAAAGATTTATTTTCTAATTGAAATTGTAAGCATTTCATTTTTGGTTAAAAATTTGTCTTTTTTAGCTAAAAATTCAACTGTTATTTGCATGAAAATTTATCTTTTTTAGTAGAAAATTTATGTTTGTTAGTTGAAAGTTGACTGCTTTGTCGAAAATTCATTTTTCTGGTTGAAGATTCTTGATTTCAGTTGAAAATAATTTGTTTGAAAATTTAACTATTTTTGCGAAAATTCGGTTCTATTGCTTGAAAATTAACATTTTTACTGAAAATTCAACTCATACATTTTTGATTTTGAGTTTATCTTTTTCAGTTGAAAATTCAACTAGTGGGTCGAGAATTCATCTATTTCGTTAAAAATTTGTCGTTTTTGCTGGAAAATTAATCTTTTTGGCTGAAAATTCAACAGCTTGGTTAATATTCGAAATACTTGTTAAAAATTCATTTTTTAGTTTTTTTTTGGTTTCAGTCAAAAATTCCTCTCTTTGGTTAAAAATTTAATAATTTTGTTAAAAATTCGTTGCTTTTTAGTTGAAAATTCATCTCCTTGATACAAAATTGAAATATTTTGCTGAATATTCGATATTTCTGTACAAAATTTATATTTTTTTCAGAATGAAAGTGTAAGTGTTTCATTATGGTTGAAAATTTATATTTTTGGTTAAAAATTTAATTATTTGGTTGAAAATTAATCTACTTTGTAGAAAACTAATTTTCTTGGTTGAAATTGTATTTTTTTGTGGAAAATTCAATTGTTAGCAAATTCAAGGATATGGTTGAAAATTAACTTTTTTTGTTGGAAAACAAACAATTTTGTCGAAAAGTAAACTTTTTGTTTGAAAATTCAAAAGGCTTTATTTGAAATTTGTCCTTTTGGTTGACTTCAACTGGGGTTTTATTTCAAATTAAAATTTAATTGGGCTGAGATATCAATTATTTTGTTTGAAGATTCTTCATTCTAGTTGAAAATTCGTCACTTTGTTTGAAAATTCAAATATTTTATTGAAAAATCATTGTTTTTCAGGTAAATATATATTTTCGAACTAAAAATGTAACTATTTAATTCTTGGTGTATCATTGATAGTTGAATTTTAAACAAAAAATATGAACTTTTAACTAAAATAATTAACCTTCAACTGAAATAGTTAAATTTTCAACCATCAAGAATCATTTTTTACCAAAAAAGACAATTTTTAACGGAAGAGTTGAATTTTCAACTTGAAAAGACAAAAATTCAGATAAATAGTTTAATTTTGAACTTAAAAATATACATTTTGAACAAAGAATAGAATAGTTGAATTTTTAGTCGACAAAATTAATTTTTCACAAAACTGATGAATTTTCAACTGTAGTCATTGAATTTTAAACAAAAAAGATGAATTTTGTACTGAAACGATGAACCTTTAAATAAAAAAGTTGAATTTTCAACCAAAAAGAATGATTTTGATCAAAAAAGACATTTTTCAACGAAATAGTTGAATTTCCAACTAAAAAAATAAACTTCCATTCTTCATTCTAGCTGAAAATTCATCACTTTGTTTGAAAATTCAACTATTTCATTTAAAAAGCATTGTTTTCTAGGTAAATATTTATACTTGAACTGAAAATTCAACTATTTCAATTTTCATCAGGAGATTCAACTATCTGGCTGAAAATGTATCATTTTCAGTTGGAAATTTCTGTGTTTTTTTCAAAATTCGTCTTTTTCGATAGAAAATTAATGTTCATGGTTAAAAAATTCATTATTTTGTTGAAAATTCAACAATTCCGTTGGAAAATAAAACATTTTAGTGGAAAATTCGCCTGAGTCTAGTTTATGTGGAGTAATCCACCATAATGTTATGTAATCCAGAGTTATCCTATGTAATCCGGAGTAATCTTCGGTTATCCGAGTAATCCACCTCCTCTGGACCGCATTTTCAGGAGTTGTTACCCCCTCGCTGAAAATACACCCACCTCCAGTTGCAGCTGGAACAATAGTATAATGCCGATAGACTGAGTGTGAGGCAATCCTCTCCCACACAAATCCGAAAATTCTAATTTCACATCCTAAATTAGAAAAACGCGAATATATCCTGAACTAGAACTGGCCTTTTTTGAAACTGAAAATACGCCCACTTGCGGTCAAAGGTGGAACATAAATATAATGCCGATAGATTCAGTGTGAGTCATGGTATCATTCCTTACACAAATCTAAAAATTGTCATTTCAGATCGTAAATTAGAAAAACGAAAATGTATCCTGAACTAGAAGCGGCCATAAGGGCGCTTTTATCTTTTCTTGTTTTGAACTGAAAATATGCCCACTACCGATCGCAGCTGGAAGAATAGTACAATGCCGATAGATTGAGTGTGAGGCAATCTTCCCCCACACAAATCTCAAAATGGTAATTTCACATTCTAAATTAGAAAAACGCGAATATCTCCTAAACTAGAAACGGCCTTTTTTATTTGTTTCAAACGTAAAATTCGCCCACTTTTGATCGCAGCTGGAACATTAGTATAATGCCGATAGATTGAGTGTGAGGCAATCATCCCCCACGCAAATCCAAAAATGGTCATTTCACGTCCTAAATGAGAAAAACGCGAATACCGCCTGAGCTAGAACCGGCCTTTTTCGAAACTGAAAATGCGCCCACTTACTGTCAAAGGTGGAACATAAATATAATGCCGATAGATTAAGTGTGAGTCATAGTATGATCCCTTACGCAAATCTGAAAATGGTCATTTCACATCCTAAATTGAAAAAACGCGAATATATCCTAAACTAGAAGTGGCCATAAGGGCCCTTTTACCTTTTCTTATTTTAAACTGAAAATACGCCCACTACCGATTGCAGTTGGAGCAATAGTGTGATGCCGATAGACTGAGTGTGAGGCAATCATCCCCCACACAAATCTCAAAATGGTAATTTCACATTCTAAATCAGAAAAAAGCGAATATCTTTTAAACTAGAAACGGCTATGAGGGTCCTTTTTTCTTTTTTTGAAATTGAAAATGCGCCCATTTTTTATTGCTGCTGGAACATTAGTATAATGCCGATAGATTGAGTGTGAGGAAATCATCCCACACGCAAATCTGAAAATGGTCATTTCACATCCTAAATTAGAATAACGCGAACAGGCCTTTTTTGAAACTGAAAATACGCCCACTTGCGGTCACAGTTGGAACATGAATATAATGCCGATAGATTCAGTGTGAGTCATAGTATGATCCCTTACACAAATCGGAAGTCCACACATTTTTTCCAATTCAGTACATTTTCTCGAGATAAGAAATATTTTTTTAGATGAAGGAAATATTGTATCGTCCGTATTCGTAACGATATTTTTCTTATTCAATATTAGTTCTTCCGCCTTATCTTGAAAGAATCAACGTGTCAGGTACGCGATTTTGCAAGTTTGTTTTTATCGAATTACGTGGCCTTATTGCTAGTACATACGACTGAAAGAAATTATTTGTATCGTCAATAAAGTAGGGTGTAACAGATGAATTTTGAAAATGTTTCACAATCTCGTGCTCATTAATGTGTTAAATAAACAAAATTTCTTCCACGTGATGTTCCAATGCGGATCAAGAGCCTAATAATCCAGAAGGGCAAATGAGATAGCGACTGGTATAAAAACCCAGACACTTTCAAGACGATTTTAGTTATAAAAATTGTCAATAAGTGGATTTCCTTTTGATCCACGAAAATGAGGGTACTAAGTGGTATACTTTTTTTGATCTTGCCGATTTTTTCTCAAGCTGCCCCCAGAAGCCCTCCACCTACACTTGGTAAGTTAAATAATTTATTTCTTATTATGAATCAAAACTATATCCAAATTAAGAAAAAACGAAGTACACCCGAATTTAGGGATTATTCAGAAGTCTCAAATGCACCACATTTTTTTTTTCAAAAACCACCCCTATGTACAAAAAACAACCCCCTTAGTGAAAACTGAAACCGAGGAAAAACAAAGTAGAAAGTAAAAACCTATCAATAAATTCGATTTTTGGGTTCCTCGAAAAATGCACCACCGATTTTTGGGCTCCGACCCGTAATGTTAAAAAACCACCCCTTGATACCAGGCAGATAAGGCTTTGTCAAAAAGTAATCTTTTTGTGAAATTTACGGTGTCAATAGTGTCTCTGATTTTTGGGCTCATCAAAAATTCCAACACCGATTATTGGCTCTAACCCTCCATATTGAAAATCAAAATTGATTTTTGGGTTCCAACCCTTAACGTTAGAGAACAACCCTTCGATACCAGGCATATAAGACTCAGCCAAAAGGTGATGAACACAAATCTAATACTTGACAAATTTTATTTCCAGAACAGCTTAGAGAAGACTGGCTGGCAAAACCCGGTTTTTTTATTTTTATGAAGGCAAAACCTACAATATATTACCATTGTTTCGAAAATTCCTGTCGAGGATCATATGGACGATTAGTAAAAGATACAATCGTCAAAGTGGCAGTAAAAAAAACTACGATTGGCAAATTTATCATTGGATATGCCCAAGAGCAACACGGAGGAGGATATCGTTTGGTTCCATTCGTTGAAGATGCAGAATATGCAGGTATGGGGACACAAAGAATTAAAATGAGAATTACAGGGAACAAAGCTGAGCAGTATGAGACATTGGATCAACAAGATGAGGTGAATCCACTGTTCTACCAAGCCATCGAAACCAAATACCTCTTTGAAGCCAGAGTTGTAGAATATAAGGATCGTTCAAATGTGCCTAGAATGATTGGCGCGAACCAAAGTGAAGAAACTAGAAGGTTTTATCGCCAGAAGTACGTGGAGACCTACTATCCTCAAGACAAATGAACGTTGTCCTGAGTAATCTGTTCTTCTCGAACATTGCACCATGATCAAAAAATCTGGTTGATGTCGAAGCTTTATGGATTCCCGTTGTTGAATTATTTACTTGAAATATAATCCTATCCTTTTAATAAATATACTCTATTATATAGAATGTCGGTAGCTTGCTGCGCTTGGGAGAGGTTTTCTGCAGTTTTCCTCTCCCTTGGTCTAATGTCAAGCAAATGCGAGCGCGTTTAACCTAAATTTGGCTGCAGACAATAAAGATACGTTTTCTTAATTTAAATGCCCAAAAAAATGTAAAAACGTTTGAGTAGTAAAATAAAAACAAGAATATCGAATTTATATTTCGCCACTATTTACTCGTTTGCAATTCTCTCATTCTACCTATTAGTTAATTACATAAATAATTATGAGAAATTATCCTTAAGAGGTAATGCGAAGAGTCGCTTAAGGATGAACTTGAGATTTCCATCGAAGCCGATGGTGTTTCCCTCAACTCGAATGCTTCCAGATAAGATACCTTCACGGATAACCTATTGGGTGCCACTATGATGCCCTCAGCTTTATCGTCTCTAATTTTTTGCAAGGTCTTTAGGATTACTGAGAATGGTGGAAACTCATCGAAGAAATAAGCTGCCCAAGAGATTGTCAACGCATTGATAGCCAATGAGTCAGGATCTTTCTTCGAAGAAATATCCTTGGAGCATTTTGTATTCTCTCTGCTCGCAAAAAGATGTATTGCTAGCTGCACAAATGCTCTATTTTTTCTGAAGGCAAGATTGGACCTCAGATTTCCTCATTCTTCCAATATCTGTGAGATCTCATTTTATTGAGAAATGCTCCCCATCCAGATTTCGCTCTATTGCATACTTCGAGTTTAGCTCCTCAATTCCTTTGCTGAATTTTCTACTGCCTTCGCTATCTTCAGGGCTTCGTCGAGTTTCTCGCCGAAAAGGAAGCTACCAATATGCGTTGCTTGTAGTTCATCCTTAGGGGAGATGTTGACATTCACAAAGACCAAGCTTCTACGAACAACAGACTCGTCATGATGTAGATCTGCGAGTTGCTTGCTTGCATCGCCTAAGTACTCTACTAACTGGCATTCATCTGCAGATCTTTCTTTTCTTCAGATAAGAGTGATAGCGCCCTGCCAATAGCTGCAAGAAAAGCTGCTATTTTCTCTTGCATCATGACTATTATTCCAACTATATTTACAACGGCATCTTTATCTTTGGAAGCTCCCTTTATTTCCGCATTTAATTTGGGGGGATCAATCAACTGACAATTTGACAGCGGTGAATATTTTTTGATCAACTCCTCCTGATTATCAGACGATAGGCCTTGTTTGATGATGTCCTCCCAACGAACAAAAAATCCGCATGCATAACTCGATGTCCAATCACTTTCAGAACCTCCTCATCAAGATGATTCTCTGCAATTAGGATTGTGTTTCAGAATGAGTCTTCTGCGAATACCGTTGACCTTCAGACCATAATTGAAGTCCTGCCGGGAGTTATTTGAGTAATCAGGCGGTCTGTAATATAACGAATGTACTTACAGCTCTGAGACGATTGCGAATCTGATGAGTTGTTTGAGGAAGGATTTCCCTGACGCTTCTAACGCTTTGATTGTTCTTTCGATCCCACTTCTTATTCTTCTGACTCTTTTTTTCATTTTCTTGACGAGTTGTCCCAAATAATCCTCTTCGTCTGTCGAACTAAATGAACTTGGTGATAAGGATGAGCTCCTTTTTCTTCTTTTCCCCATGATGAGTAAAAATTGTCTCCGATGTGGCTTTGCAACAACGCTGGAAGTAGCGAGGTACACACCTCTTTTTTCATTGTATAATTTGAAAAACGTGGCGACATTGGCGAGAAGTAGGTGTACTACATTCTGCAGACATTCTGAACCAAGAAATATTTTTTTATATGAAGAATATATTGTATCATCCATATTTGAAATGATGTTTTCATGATTCAATATTAATTCTTCTTCCTCGTGGTCTTGAAAGAATCCATATGGCTGGTTCAGCTAATCGTTCTGATCATCTGTGCTCTTGGAGATGCCATGCTTTCACTAGTTAATAGCCTGATGAGCATCCCAGCGTGTCAACGAAATAAGCAGACACTTCCTGGGAAAGTCGAGAAGGTGGTTGTTCTTGAGATGGTTTGCTCATGTTGAGAAAATGAAAGCAGAACAAGTGACTTAGGAAAGAATGGTGAGAACATGTGAATGAGCCTCTACAGCGACAAGATGTATGGATGCAAAGAACAGATTGACAGCGATACGAGGCAAAAGATACGCTGGAAAGTCTGTTGCTTGTGGCAGACTTCATGAGACCAGTCTGAAAAAGGTAGAATCACTTTAGCATATTTTCTGACAATCCCTGACAGGATGAAGTCCAAGTGGGTAACCCTAGATTACCACAAAACCCAGATCCTTTTCGGTCCTAGAGGAAGTCGAAGTGGTATGGTCATCTGCTGCTCCACGTCTGGTCGAGGAACAGATGTTCGGTCTCTTATCCTCCTACCCCAGCAAAGTCCTCTCGCTCAAGGAGGTAGATTTTTGTCGAATAGTATTGTATACGCGATCAGCTCAGCATTCAGGAGTAGGAGCCCAAATGTAACGTAACGCGCGCAGTGAGGCCAAACTGCGCAGAACGTTCTTAGAGTAACTACGACAGCAACTCCTTCCTACCTTTCCCTTCCTGATCATTCTCACACCTACTAATAAAAACATTCTTTCAGCATGCATGAATGATTGTAGAGCAAGCTGGGAGTGGAATCTCCATGAGTTCCCCCCTGGGTGATGTGTTCAGACTCTTGTCATCCCATCGTTCAGTTTACTGACCAACGTGATGAGGAGAAACGAGCAAAGCTAACTGCTCCTTCCGGTAAGGGCACAAAGTCTTCATCGTGAAATGCTCAATTGGACTCGGTCTTTTGAGATGTCACCGATGACGTTTTTCCGATCCCGGATAAACTTCTCAGGAGGTGGAGCTGGATAGAGGAAAATAGGGTTGAAGGATAGGCGAAATACCTCTCTGGAGGGCAAAAGCCGTCAGGTTCCTTTTCGGGTTTGATCGAGTCCGACATTCATTATCCTGTCCGAAAATTGTAGTTCCAGAAAATTTGGCACTCCTCGTTTTGGACGAATGACAAACATGGTAGTAAAACACTCTGAGGGCGGCATCATATTGCAAAGATACGTAGTTCCCGCGTGATAAGGAAACCTGGATAGTATGTGTTCTAGGTACTCTGTGTATGGATAGCGTAAAAAATTGATGTAAAATGCGGTTTGCTATTCCGACAAGGGCTGATCTTCTAGATTTTTGTGAAAGTTTCCGAGCAGTTTCTTGTCGAGGAGCTGTTGGTAGAATTTTTCAACATCTGCTTTCTTTACTTTGGCTTTTCGAAGTGAGGCATCTAGATAGAGTATGTGTAAAGAAAATTTATTTATAGCGCTTGTCTGAAGTATGAAACTTATGTTTTCTACATTTAGAGAAACCAAATTTTCATTTTACGAAAACAAATCCATGTTCTAAATTGTCAAGCTATCTCAAATAAAAATACAATTATTTACTTCAGTTAGGTTTTGGCAATAAAATACCTCATTCTGTTTGCAAATAATCTCTTTGAGTCTTTTCAGTTCAAACAATTTTCGACGAAATAGTCAGATTTTCGACTAGAAAAATGAACTTCCCACCAAATGGTTCCATTTTGAAATTAAAAATATAAATTTTCAAGCAAAAATAGAATAGTTAAATTTTTAGTCGAAAAATGTCAATTTTTCACCACACTGATGTGTTTCCAATTTATCGAAAAATAATAGTTTCCCACCAAACTGATGAGTTTTCAACTGTAATAGTTGAATTTTAAACACAAAAGATGAATTTTCAACGAAAAAGACAATTTTCAACAAAATAAATCAATTTTGAACAAAATAAATTCATTTTCAACTTCAATAGTTGAATTTTAAACAAAATAGATGAATTTTCAACTAAAATCATGAACCTATTACTGAAATAATTGAATTTTCAAACAAAAAGGATTATTTTTCCCCAAAGAAGACGACTTTCAACAAAATAGTTAAATTTTCAACTAAAAGATACAAGTATTCAACCAAATAGTTGAACTTTAAAGAAAAAAGATGAATTTTCAACTAAAATTAATTTAGTTGATTCATAATATGAAACTGAAATAGTTAAATTTTCAACCAAAGAGAATTATTTTTTTACCAAAAAAGACATTTTTAACAGAATAAATAAATTTTCAACGAAATAGTTGGATTTTCAAATAAAAAAGACAATTTTTTAACCAAATGGTTGAATTCTTAACTAAAGAAGATAAATTTTCAACCACAAATGCAATAGTTACATTATAAGTTACAAAAAATTAATTTCTCACCAAACTGATAAATTTTCAACCTAAAAATGGTTTAAAGTTAAAGCTAATGTAAGCGAAATTAATTTCTTAAATAATTAATTTATTCTTTTATCAATATTCAATTTGAATAATGCTAGAACGTCGCGGGTTTTATTTGAAATTTTTAACTGTTTGTCTACTCTCCGCTTGAAGTGAATTAATAATTAATTCAATTCAGCAAAAATAATCATTTGAACAAATTATTATTTCTTTATAACTATCTTCTTGCTTATTAATGCTGGATAGTTGCAGTTCAGATCATGTAAAATTTAACTTTTCCTTGAAGTAGTTACTGGGAGCATTATTGTTTAAATTGATATGAATATTCATTATTTGTTCCTAACTAAAAAGTCAGAGCTAAAAATTTCAGAAAAAACCACAATTTTCTAGAATTACTCTGATAGAAAAAAGTTTTAAACAATAATTAATTGTGTGAACAATAACACTTGTTTACTTGTATCAATTATTACCTCACTAAGTAAATATTGGACAAAAAGTAAAAAACTTCAGAAAAAACCGCAACCTTCTAGCAGTACTATAGGAGAAGATAGAACACTAATAATTTGTTTAAAAAATTAGATTTGATAAATTTTATCAATAATTACCTCGCTCTAAGTGAAAGGTGGACAAAAAGTTGAATATTTCGTAGAAAATCGCAACTTCCTAGCATTAATTAACGAGAATATTTAGTAAAGAAATGCATTATTCGGTTGCGGCTAGAACATTAGTGTAATGCCTATAGATTCAGTGTGGGTCATATTATTATCCCTTAAACAAATCTGAAGATGGTGATTTCGCAACCTAAATTAGAAAAACGTGAATATCTCCCAAACTAGAAACGGCTATAAGGGCCCTTTTCTCTTGTCTAGAAACTGAAAATGCGCCCACTTTTGATTGCAGCTGGTAAATTATTATAATGCCGATAGATTTAGTGTTAGCCAGAGTATCGTCCATTGCACAAATCCGAAATTGGTAATTTCTCTATTTTTCTGAAACTGAAGATGCTTCCACTTGTGGTCACAGGTGAAACATAAATATAATGCCGATGGATTTAGTGTGAGTCATAGTATCATCCCTTACACAAATTGGAAAATGGTCATTTCACAACCTAAATTAGAAAAACGCGAATATCTCCTAAACTAGAACGGTCCATAACGGCACATTTATCTTTTTTTTAAAAAACTGAAAATACGCCCACTAACAATTGCAGCTGGAACATAAATATAATGCTGATAGATTCACTGTGAGTCATAACAGTATCCCTTACACAAATCCGAAAATGGTCATTTCTCTATTTTTCTGAAACTGAAGATGCTTCCACTTGCGGTCACAGGTGAAACATAAATATAATGCCGATGGATTTAGTGTGAGTCATAGTATCATCCCTTACACAAATTGAAAAATGGTCATTTCACATCCTAAATTAGAAAAACGCGAATATCTCCTAAACTAGAACGGTCCATAAGGACACTTTTATCTTTTTAAAAAAAAAACTGAAAATACGCCCACTAAACATTGCAGCTGGAACATAAATATAATGCCGATAGATTCACTGTGAGTCATAATATTATCCCTTACATAAATCTGAAGATGGTAATTTGACAACCTATATTAGAAAAACGTGAATATCTCCTAAACTAGAAACGGCTATAAGGGCCCTTTTCTCTTGTCTAAAAACTGAAAATGCGCCCACTTTTGATTGCAGCTGAAAAATTAGTATAATGCCGATGGATTAAGTGTGAGTCATAGTATCATCCCTTGCACGAATTGGAAAATGGTCAGTTCACATCCTAAATTAGAAAAACGCGAATATCTTCTAAACTAGAACGGTCCATAAGGGCACTTTTATCTTTTTTTGAAAAAACTGAAAATACGCCCACTAAAAATTGCAGCTGGAACATAAATATAATGCCGATAGATTCAGTGCGAGTCATAGTATCATCCCTTACACAAATCGGAAAATGGTCATTCCACAACCTAAATTAGAAAAACGTGAATATCTCCTAAACTAGAAACGGCTATAAGGGCCCTTTTCTCTTGTTTAGAAACTGAAAATGCGCCCACTTTTGATTGCAGCTGGAAAATTAGTATAATGCAGATAGATTTAGTGTTAGCCAGAGTATCGTCCCTTACACAAATCCGAAAATGGTCATTTCTCTATTTTTCTCAAACTGAAGATGCTTCCACTTGCGGTCACAGGTGAAACATAAATATAATGCCGATGGATTTAGTGTGATTCATAGTATCATCCCTTACACAAATTAGAAAATGGTAATTTCACATGCTAAATTAAAAAAACGCGAATATCTCCTAAACTAGAACGGTCCATAAGGGCACTTTTATCTTTTTTTTTTAAACTGAAAATACGCCCACTAAAAATTGCAGCTGGAACATAAATATAATGCCGATAGATTCACTGTGAGTCATAATATTATCCCTTCCACAAATCAAACAAATCAAACAAAGTAGAAACGGCTATAAGGGCCCTTTTCTCTTGTCTAGAAACTGAAAATACGCCCACTTTTTATTGCAGCTGGAAAATTAGTATAATGCCGATAGATTAAGTGTGAGTCATAGTATCATCCCTTACACAAATCGGAAAATGGTCATTTTACACCCTAAATTAGAAAAAAGCGAATATCTCCTAAACTAGATAGGGCCATATGGACACTTTTCTCTCTTTTTTTTTGAAACTGAAAATACGCCCACTGACATGTCCAGCTGGAATATAAATATAATGCCTATGGATTCAGTGTGAGTCATAGTATCATTCCTCACACAAATCGGAAGCCAAAATTTTTTTCAATTCAGTACATTTCCTCGAGACAAGAAATATTTTTTTAGACTAAGGAAGTCTTGTATCGTCCGTGTTCGTAACGATATTCCATTTATTCGAAATTATTTCTTCTTTTATTGATAGCACACACGACTGAAAGAGATTATTTTTATCGTCAACAAAGTAGAGTGAAATAGATGAATCATGAAAATTTTTCACAATCTCATGCTCCATACGTATTAAATAAACGACATTTTTTCCTCGTGGCTTCGAAATCTAGACCAGGAAACTAATGATTCAGAAGGCCAAATAAGATAGCGACTAGTGTATGAATCCAAACATTTCCTTTTGATTCACGAAAATGAGGGTACTATGTGGTATACTATTTTTGATCTTGCCGATTTTTTCCCAACCTGGCCCCAGAAGCCCTCCACCTACACTTGGTAAGTTTAATAGTTTATTTATTTCTTATGATGTATCATTCAATTGATGTTTAAATTTATTGAATTTTTTCTTCAACTTCATTTTTCAAGAATTAATTTTAAATTACCTTCCCGTGAAAGATATGATTTAGTCAGAAAATAGTCTTTCCAAGAATTTGACAGTATCATTAGAGTTTCTGATTTTTGAACTTATCAAAAATTCCAACACCGAATTTTGGGCTGCTACCCTCAATGTTAAGAAGCAACCCCTTGATATCAAGCATATAAGACTCTGTCAAAAAATAATCTTTTTGGGAATTTTATAGTGAAAATAGAGTCTCTGATTTTCGGACTGCTCAAAAATTCCAACGCCGATTTCTAGGCTTCACCACTCAACGTTAAAAAGCAACCCCTTGATACCAGGCATATAAAACTTTGTCAAAAATTAATATCCAATAATTATTATTGATTGATGATTAATATTTCCTCAGAATGTTATAGGGTGAATAGAGTATCCGATTTTTAGTCTCCTTGAAAATTCGAATCCGAATTCATTGATAAGTGTTTATTTTTTATTCAGTTTTTTTCCAGGTTTGAGTTTTCACTCAGGGGGTGGTTTTTTGTGCATAGGGGTGGTTTCTAAAATATTTGTTTGATGCATTCGAGAGCCCAAAATTATCCCAAAATTCAGGTGTATTTCGTTTTTTCAGAGATTGAGTTTTTACTCAAGGGGCAGTTTCATTAATAGTAGGGGTAGTTTATTGGTTGTTGGTGCATTCGAGAGTCAAAATGAATTTCCTGCAACTGAAAATTCAACTATTGGATTTTTTATGGAAAATTGATCGTGTTTAGATTAAAATTTAACTATATGGTTGAAAATTTAATTATTTTGTTCAAAATTCAACCAGCTTCTTTAGAAGAAGTTCTGTTCAGTTTAAAAATCCACAGTTTTGTTAGAAAGCTGCAATTTTTCAGTTGAATCAACTAAATTTTTATGAAATACAATTTTTTCGAAAATTAAATTTTTTGTTGAAAATTAATATTTGCGGGTTGAAAATTAAGTTTGGGTTTGAAATATCAACAACTTGTTTGAGTTTTTAATCTCTTTTGACTGTAGTTCGAAAATTCAACTATTTGGTTAAACATGCAATATAAATAAATCTGAAATCTGAAGCGTTCTGTGACAAATAACCTTAATTTTCCATTGCAAACTTCTTAATATAGGACAATAACACAAATCTAATAATTGACAAATTTTATTTGCAGAACAACTTAGAGAAGATTGGCTGGCAAAACCCGGTTTTTTTATTTGTTTGAAGGCAAAACCTACAATATATTACCATTGTTTCGAAAATTCCTGTCGAGGATCATATGGCCGATTAGTAAAAGATACAACCGTCAAAGTGGCAGTGAAAAAAACTACGATTGGCAAATTTATCATTGGATATGGCCAAGAGCAACACGGGGGAGGATATCGTTTGGTTCCGTTCGTCGAAGATTCAGAACATGCAAGTATGGGGACACAAAGAATTAAAATGAGAATTACAGGGAACAAAGCCGAGGAGTATGAGACATTGGATCAGCAAGATGAGGTGAATCCACTGTTCTACCATCCCATCGACAGAAAATACCTTTTTGAAGCCAAAGTTGTAGAATATAAGGATAGTTCAAATGTGCCTAGAATGATCGGCGAGAACCAAAATGAAGAAACTAGAAGGTTTTATCGCCAGAAGTACGTGGAGACCTACTATCCTCAAGACAAATGAACGATGTCCGGAGTAATCTGTTCTTCCCGAACATTGTACCATGATCACAAAACATGGTTGATGTCGAAGCTGTATCGATTCGGTTGTTGAATTATTTACTTGAAATTTAATCCTATCCTTTAAATAAATATACTCTATTATATAGAATGTCGGTAGCTTGCTGCGCTTGGGAGAGGTTTTCTGCAGTTTTCCTCTCCCTTGGTCTAATGTCAAGCAAATGCGAGCGTGTTTAATCTAAACTTGGCTGCAGACGATAAAGATACGTTTTCCTAATTTAAGTGTCTAAAAAATGTAAAAACGTTTGAGTAGTAAAATAAAATGAAGAACATCGAATTTATATTTCGCCACTATTTATTCGTTTGCAATTTCCTCATTCTACCTAATAGTAAATTACGTAAATAATCAGGACAAATTTTTTTTAAGGGCTAATGCGATAGCATCTTGTGTAACTGAGGCGTTTTCAAGGATTTTGTATTTCTTGTTGCTTGAAGGAAGAGTCGCTTAAGGATGAAATTAAGATTTCCATCAAAGCCGATGGTGTTTCCCATAACCCGAATGCCCTCCTGGTAAGATACCTTTACGGATAAGATAAATGTCTTCAGCAAGTTTTTTTTCTTCCTGTTGGGGACAAAAATATTGTTTTTTGCTTTAATGTGTACCATGTCTGAGATTAGGTTGGCCTTAAATTGTGGACACCATGGCTCCGATGGCCAGTTATGTGCCACTTGATGTCCCAGTTTCATCGTCTCTAATTTTTTTCGAGGTCTTTGGGATTACTAAGAATGGTGGAAATTCATAAAAGGGATAATCTGCCCAAGAGATTGTGAACGCATCGATATCCATTGAGTCAGGATCTTCCCAGTTGGCAAACAATTTAGGATGTCCTAGAGATGTTTTCAGAACATCCCTGAGACTTCTCTAGGAACATGTCATTTGAACAATCTAGGGATGCTCTCAAGACATTCAATTTGTTTAATGCTTTTAGGTTGAGAATTAATCGAAACGAACTGTCCAGTTTTGTTCCCAAAAAACATCAGAGATGAACTGGTGTTCTTTTACATTGCATTCCACAATATGACCTTTTTCAGCAGTTTCTGAAGTAACTGAGAAAATTGCGGTTTTTCCTCTGATATACAATCTCTTGGACAGGGTAATGTATTTTGGAATGGTGTAGGTTCAAAAGGAATTTCAGAACTCTCGATCCATGACAGCATAGTGAGATCTGATGTGATTTTCTTCCATTTAGACTGAAATCGACAAAGTTTACCATTTATATTACTTACTGAGGTAGCGAAGTTTCCGAGAGGGTTCTGGATCCTTCTGCTGAAGTGAACTGTATTTGTAATAAGGCTTCTGATTCCGATTTTTCTTCGGTATTCGATAGTTTCGTTTCCACCAAAACAAAATGGTCGGGTTTCACCCGTCCTCCCTGCACGAGTGCGGGTGGGGTTTTCTGGGATTTTGGCTGCTTGTCTACGTGGTTTCAAGTTTGGCTCCTTAATTTTCTAATGCCTTCGCTATCTTCAAAGATTCTTCGAGTTTCTCGCCGAAAAGGAAGCTACCAATATGCGTTGCTTGTAGTTTATCCTTAGGGGAGACGTTGACATTCGCCAAGACCAAGCTTCTACAAACAACAGATTCGTCATGATGTAGATCTGCTAGTTGGTTTCTCACATCGCTTAGGTGCTCTACTAACTATAATTTATCAGCAGGTCTTCCTTTTTTCAGATAAGAGTGATAGGGCCTCACCAATGGCTGCCAGAGAATCAACCAACAGACCATTTGACGGCGGTGGATATTTTTTGATCAACACCTTCTGATTATCAGACGGTAAGCCTTATTTGATGATGTTCTCTCAACGAACAAAAAGTCCGCATGCATAAGTCGATTTCCAATCACTTTCAGAACCTCCTCGTGAAGAAGATTCTCTGCAATCTTCCTGCTGAACTGCCCTACATACCAGTCTCCAAGGGAAAGATTTTTAATTATACATATGAGTAGAAAATAGGGAAGCGTCCATCCCTGAATATATATTTTATCATAGCTGTACTCTAATAATGATGAAATTTTATGAAACGCGATACTGACATAGTTTTCCTTGACTTCGAGAAAATAACCATGCCCGTTAACGAATTTTCGGCATCAGGCGAATAGAACATCATAGCCAAGGTGAATGAAAAGAAAGAAAGAAAGTTATAAAGACCTCATAAGGGAGTTGCGACGATTATACTCAGAATATTCTGTTCAGCTAATCGTCCTGATCATCGCTGATCTTGGAGGTGCCATGTTAATCATTAATGCTAATAACTAATAGCCTGAAGAGCATCCCAGCGTGTCAACGAAATGATCAGAAATGTGAATGAGAGTCTATAGCGACAAGATGTATGGATGCGAAAGAAACATTTGATATTTTATTGATTCATTGATGTAATTGATTATAGAGGTCAGTATAGGGAATTCTACAGCCTGAAGAAGTTCCATTAGTCAAGGTAAGCTTTTCTAGTTTATCTGGTCTTTAACTGCCGAAAATACCTCATCATCTGGCATCCAAAAGAGAGTAATTTGAATGTTTTTGTTTTCTGAATGAAAAAGGAGGTTTATTTTCTTGTAAGTAAAGAAGGTTTTGTTTTCTAGATGTTTAAAGTTCAAACAGGCAGATAATAAAATGCTACCAAAGACACGAATGTATGTATCGAGATCGCTGAGTAATCATAAAAAATGATTACCAGTGGAATGGAAACTTCTGCGAAGTTGAAAACATGAGATTCGTCGCTAGCGTTAATTTATTATCATCATCATGCTCCAATCTCATCCGTAATAGCCAACATCTTCGTGGAACATCGAGAAACTAAAATCTCCAACCAATCCAAGCATAAACCGGAATTTTTGTGCCGTTACGTTGATGACACTTTCGTCATCTGGAAACATGGACTATTTCAACTACACAAGCTCAACTACAGAACAAATATAAAGAATTCTCAACAAACACAACATCCAACCCATATTTGAACCACCTGCAAAAATAGGCCAACTTCTGAACAACCCTAAAGATAAAAAGGCATCTTGCAGTCATCCAAGAGTATATAAAATCTCTTGTTCTTGTGGCAAAGTCTATATTGGATAAACCGGGAGAACGGTGAGCCAACGTGTGAAGAAACACGAGAGTAAGGTCAAGCTAAAACATTTCACGCAATCAGCTCTAGCTGAGCATCATATTGAAATAGGACATAGCATATTGTTTCACAAAACAATCCTCATCACAAAAACATACAATATACAAACATACAAAGCATGTAGTACCCACATGTTAAAAACTTTTCTAACCTTAGAATGTTCATGCAGAATTCGATGGACTCCTGGTAGTCTGATATGTGAGGTTTGCTCTATCTACAAGTACGTGATTCTTTTATTATCATTCAGTAGATTCTTCACAGTCGCGAAGTTTTAAGATCTAAGCGCTTCCGACGGTCGACCTAAGCGTGAGTCATCCGCGAACCAAAATGTCCCCTTTCAAACTCTTTGTAAAATCGGAAAATTATTGTCTGATATGGAGAATCCTTACCTGAAACCGGAGACAATTTATCAAAACTTTGATCTAGACTTAAACCATGAGAAAACTTATATTGAATTATCGCACGATATTCTTCCTTCATCCACAACGCCATTTCTCAACCTTTTCTAGCTGCTTATTCAGACTGTACTTATAACTAGGTCAACAGGTTTCTTTTCCCTAACGAATTTTTGACGCTCTTTTCAATGCTGCAAAGATAATCTTTTCTCTTTTTATAGGAGACGCGTATTGTGAAACTTTCGTAACGCTTCTTGTATAAAAGTATCCATTCAATAAGTTAAGGTGCCTTGTTGATTGCAGTAACATTTAGTACTATTCCTTGGAACAAAGAATATTTTATTAGATAAAGGAAATGTTACATCGTCGTATTCGTAACGATATTTTCGTAACTTAATATTAACTATTATTTCGCGTTGTCTTGAGAGAATCATCGTGTCCGGTGTGTGATTTAGCATCTTTAGTTTCATCGAATTACGTGACCTGATTTCAAGTATATACGACTGAAAGAGATTATTTGAATCGTGGCTTTGGAATCTAGATCAAGAACCTAATAATAAAGAAGGCCAAATAAGAGAGCGACAGGTATATAAACCCGAACAATTCCAAGAAGCTTAATTAGTTATCAAAATTCTTGATAAGTTGATTTTCTCTTGATTGACAAAAATGAGGGTTCTGATTGCAATTCTGTTTCTGATCTTGCCGATTTTTGCTCAACCTAGCCCTCCACGTACCATCGGTAAGTTCGATAATATATTCATTTTTTCATAAAAATAATTCAGGTCAAGATAAGACTATCGTTTCTTATCAATTTTTTTTATATTAATGGCTTCATTTCAAGATTCTAATTTGAAAATTCTTCTATTGTAAAGAAGGTCTGGCATATTTCAAATTTTAACGCTTCAACTTTGAAATCACAAATTTCAAAAGATTTCAATTATAAACATATTATTTTCAACGTTTTTAGAATAATAAAACTTTGGTTGAATGTAGTATCCAGCGATGCAATTTCTGTCAGAGATGAGGATAATTTTCTCCATATTCTCAATTCCTTGTTTCTCTTTGAAATTATGACGCATTGATTTTCTAATTGACTTTCCATTAAGGATGTGACATTGGTTATAGACGCCACGGTTACATGCATTTTACAATCGCGCGTTTTCAAGGGGGGTTGAACAATCTAATTTTTTCTTAGCTTCCAATCCTTAGAGGCATTTGGAATCAAATTCATTTCCGTTTGTACGTGCTCACGGCACGTACAAACGGCAAATGAGTTATTTCTTATAAAATCGCTTAATTAATTAATTTTTGAAACAAATATGTCACTATGAGTGTTTCGTATCTCCGAGTAGAAGTCCTTATAGTTTGAACTGGCTATCCATCCGTACGCTTTACCTTTTCCCGGGAAATTAGTTTGGGAAAAGTTAGGGGAAGTTATAGGAGAGGCGGTGATGGGAAGTGGTGAGTGTGAAATTGGGGAAAAACTAGGCGAGGGAAAATAGGGGAAGTGAGCAAAAATGGAGAAGGTGAAATAGAAAAAATGGAGGGAAATAAGGGGAGAAGAAGTGGAGGGAAGAAGGAGTGTAAAGTGAGGAGAAATCAGGCTAGGGAAAGCAATGTGAATAAAGAAAATAACGTGAAACGAAGGAAGCGGAAGTGAAGGAAATGTGGGGAGGGGGAGAATGGAAACAAGGGATTGTTGAGTAGGAAATGCAAGGAAAACAAATGGTGGGAAAGTAGAAGAAATAGAATGGGGGTAACAAAATGATTTGAAGTAAGGGTTGGTAGTGCGGGAGAGTGATAGAAGCGCCAGTAGGATAGTGTGGGTCAGTGAGAAAGGGGCAGGGAGGGCTGATGAAAGGAAGTAGGGTTTGTGGGTTGTTAGCTGAGGAAAAGAGAAAAGAGGAAGCGGGGGGCAGTAAAATGAAATGAGGCTAGCAAAAGTAATGTGAATAAACTGAAATAACAGGAGGAAAAGTGAAGGTGATGAGAGGAAACGAAGAAAGGAGAAGCGAATGATATGTGGGGAGAGGAAGTGAGTGGAAGTAAGGGATGTGTGAAGAAAATAAGGGTGGGAAAGTAGGGGAAGTAGAGTGGGGCGTAGCGAAGAAGATTTTGAGAGAGGAAGGGTAGCGTGGGCCAGTGAGGAAGGGGCTATGAGGGCTGAGTAAAGGAAAAGTAATAGAGGTGAGGTAGGATGAAGGATGGAAAAGTGTGGGAAACATGTGGGAGGAGAGTAAGGGCTAAAACGGGGATGAGGGATGAGAAAGTAGAAGAAATAGGGTGGAGGGTAGCAAAAATGATTTGAAGCAAAGGAAGGTAATGCGGAAAAGGAAGTGGGGACAGTAAGGTGAAATGCGGCATTCGAGGAATTTTGTAACGATCAGGACAAATGGGAAGCAGAGAGTGCTGTGTCAGTTTAATACGGAGAATGACGCAAAACATCAGAGACGAAACATCAGAGCCAATCTTTGACAATTTTTTTTGGGTAGCTCACGAAGTATGAGGCCTGGCATTGTCGTGATAAAAGACGACTCCAGGGCTCATTCCTCGATGGCTACTCGAAAGAATTGTTAAACCTTGGCTATGATGTTTTGCCTTATCCTTCATATTCATCTGACTTAGCATCCTCTGATTTCCATTCATTCCGATTGTTCAAAATTCCCCGATCGGAAAAATCTTCGCTCATTAGGGAAGTGTCAAAAATCATTTAAATCGGATTTTCATCGATCAGCTCTAGACTTTTTACAAACAGGGTATAATGGAGATGGTGAAAAGATGGCAAGAGATCTCTTTTAAATTCTGACTCAACATAAGTTTAATATTTGCAAATTTGTACTTGCAGAACAACTTCAAGAATTACTGCTGGCATTACCCCACGGTTCTGAAAGAACTCCTACAATATACCGTCATAGTTACGAAGATTACCATCGAGAATCCTTCAACAGATTATCGCAAGGCAGAGTCCAAGTGGCAGTGGAAAAGGAGGGCCACTATATCATTGGATATGCTCAAAAGAAAGACGGAATATATTATTTGGTTCCTTTCTGCGAGGATGGACTGTCTGAATTTTTGGGGATAATAAGACTTAAAATGAAGATTGTAGGCAGGAAAGCCGAGACATATGAGACATTGCATCCGTCCGAGGAGGTCAATAAAATTTTTTTTCATCCCATCGAAAAAAAATATCTTTTTACTGCCAAAGCTGGAGCATTAAGGTCGACGAATCCTCCTATTCCTGGGAAAAACTCTGCAAGGGAAACTATAAATGCTTATCGCGAAAACTACGAGAAGAATTACCCTGACCATAGGAGATGAATGATGTCCTGAATAATCTGTTCTTTCGGAAGATTGCACCAGGGTAAAAAAATGGATACCATTATTAATTTGGAATCCACAAGGGCAACTTCTGACGTCAAGCCTAACTTCCCTCCTCAAACTTATAAAACAAGAAAAGACCGCAATTAAAGAGCTCAATCGGAAGAATTTTCAGCAAAAACGACATCGAAACATCCGAGAGTACATAAAATCTCTTGCTCTGGTGGCAAAGTTCATATTGGAGAAACCGGGAGAGCGGGGAGCCAACGTGTATGAGAGTAAAGTTAGGCTAGAACATTTCACGCAATCAGCACTAGCTGAGCATCATATCGAAACAAGAAATAGAATTTTATTTGACAAAACAACCTTTATCGCAAAAATACACTATACTATTCCAAGAAGACACAGAGAAGCAATCGAAATCTTAAAATACCCTTATAACATCAATAGGGACAGTGAATATAATACCAATCCGATTTGGCTTTCCGTTCTCCCGGGTTTTCGTTTTCATAAATCATCGTGAAAGGATTGAATATATTATTTTCTTAAAACAATTTTTCATCTTCTCTTATCATTATTGTTCAAAGACCAGAATCCTTATCTTGTAACACTTTTATTATCTAATCTTCTATAAACAAAATAAACCTAAATTGTATTAAAATTTAAAAATTTTAAACTGATAAACCTTGGTAGGTATTTTTAGCATGTTTCATTTTTAATAATTTCAAAATTGTTGAAACTACGTTACACGAAAAAATAAAATTTTGGTTGAAAAATCATGTGCTTTCCAGAACAATGGTTAAAATCTTAATTGACAAAGAATTTGATTCTGACCATGTCAAAATAGTTGACTTCACATCCGAAATAGAATAATTTTTAGCAAAATATATGAGTTTTCAACCCAATAGTTGAATCTTTGAACAGAAAGATTCATACAAAAAATTTCAACATGATACATAAATTTCAAATCAAATAGTTCAATTTTGAATTGAAAAAGATATATATTTTTAAGCCAAAGTGGAATAATGAAATTTTCAGTATTTCCAATTTCAACTTAATAGTTGAATTTTCAACAAATTAGTTGAATCGTCAACTAAAACAGATTAATTTTTGACCAAACATTTGCTAAAAAAAAAAATAATTTTTAACCAAAAAATATAATCTCCCATAAAAAAAAGAAAATGTTGAATACATTACTTTTATTTTAAGCCGAATGATTGTAACTTTAACTAAAAACAATACATTTTCAACCAAAAATGTAAGAATTAAATTATTCACTCTCAACCAAGTCTGATTTCTTGAAATGGTTCTCAAGCTATGGATTGTCATTCCAAACACCCCCTCCCCCCCCCCCTAAACTAACCCGCGCAGTGAAACTAAATTTCCTATAGCTGGAAAGATTTGGTAATAATTTTTCCTTCTTATCCTTAGGAAAAATGACAATTTTTCGGAAAAATAAAAATTATGGTTCCTCTGATTTTTTTCAGGTGGTTCTCAAGCGATGGATTGTCATTCTAATACCTCTCTGAACTAACCCACTCAGTAAAA
>CAKNXH010001857.1:57294-145983 GCA_932178445.1 Andricus quercusramuli | reverse complement strand
TGTGTCGAATGGGAAAGAAGCTATTGTTAGTGGATTTAGAGCATCTGCAATAGCACCGTTCGATCCTAGTTCACACCAGAAGAAAAAATGAATTTTACGATATGTACCTGGCACGTACCTTTGACCATACCGGACACCTGAGGCCATGAATGATCTTTTCTTCCGGGACATTGCACCATGATCAAAATGGCATGGTTAATGTCGAAGCTGTACCGATTCCCGTTGTTGAATGATTGGTTTTCATGTAAAAAATTAGTTTTACGTTAAATTTAATCCTATTCTTTTAATAAATAAACTTTGTGATGTAGAATTTCGCTAACCTGCTGCGCTTGGGAGAGGTTTTCTGTAGTTTTCCTATCCCTTGGACAAAGTTCCAAGCAAATGCGAGCGCGTCCAATCTCAATTCGGCTGCAGACGATAGAGATATGTTTTCCTAATTTAAATTTCCAAAAAATGTGAAAATATGTGAGTAATGAAACTAAATAAAATATTGCGTTCATGTTTTGTGATTATTTATTCGTTTGCGATTGCCTCGTTTTACCTAATAGTAAATTACCTAAATTATTATTTCAATTTTCAAGAAAAATCTTAATTTTCTGTTATTTGTAAGATTTATATCGAATTGAAGAAGGAATTTTCAAACAGTTTATTTATTTTAAGGGACCTCGTTCTAGTTGTAAAAATAATCGCATTCAGTTGTGTGTACTAAACAAAATGCCGCGTTCGTTCATTGAAAAAATATCGAACAAAAGTGAAAGTTTTCTTTTCGTTTACTTAGGTGTTGTTTAAAGTAATTTTTATTTCAACTTTTTTTAAATCTTAGGTTGAATTATGATTAATTTCACACGACCTTTCTAAATCTGCAATTTTTTCCTAATTTTTATGGATAACGCCCGGAAATTTGTTCGAATCCACCCAGCGTTCGCTAGTGGTGACGACCGGCTTTGGTCAGACGGCGCGTTATGCGGTAGTCTGTCACGACATGGTGGTCCAAAAAATTTTTTCTCGAATTTTGTTGAATAACGCCCGGCAATTTATCAGAATCCATCCAAAAATAAATCGATTTTTTCGTTAGAAAAAAAATTATATTCAGAGGTAGCACAAGCCCCAAGAAGCTTAACACGTATTTCCCATAAGAAGGAAGGACGTTTTTGTAAATTTTATTCAGAATTCTCAAAATTAGCTGGATCAAGTTGAAACTCAATACTTCTCTTCATAAGTAGCCATAGAATATGAATCAAATTGTACTTTTCAAGTATCACCCCCAGAAGTCTGTTTTAGAGAGTCCCAATAAAATCAAACAACTATTCTTATTAACTTGCTTTAATATGAGAACAGCGGGCAAGAAGTGAAAAATTTCAGAAAAAAAGCAACTTTCTAGTATTAATATAGAATGAGATAGCTATAGACAATAATAATTTGCTTAAACAATTATTTTTGCTATTTTAGATCAAATATTCAATTAGTCTAAGTGAAAAGTGAACGAGAATTTGGAATATCCAAAAGAAACCTCAATTTATAGCATTATTCAAAGATAATATTATTAATGATATTATTAACGGATAATTTTTATTTTATGAATTTAATTCCTTTGAAAAAATAATGATATGAACGATAACGGTTTAGAAAAACAGGTTAAGAATTGTTTAGAGGCTATGTGGAAAAGGAAAAGCAAGACAATGTTAAAGACATTAGTTTTTAGTATTTTGTTTCCTTGTTCACTGTCGTGGTTTGGGAAAATTAATTAGTTTCAAAAATTGTTATTGATATAATTACAATTTTGAAGCCACGAAAAAATGCGACTTTTAATTATATGTCGGAATGACTCTGAAAAATGTTAAAACTCGACCTGGTAAGCTACCTAGGCACCCGAGACCATCCTCGTTTTTCAGAAACTCGTTTAAACCTTAATAGGATTGCAGGGTTAAAAAATTCCTCGAAGAATATGTTTTTGGTAACCTGGTGAATGCTCTGGGCTATCCGGGTTGTTTTAGGTCTCATAATTATGATTTGTATGAGTTTCTTGGTAAATTCTCTGGAAGGCCTGGGTTGTTTTATAGGTTTTAAAATTCCTCGAAGAATATGTTTGAGGGACCTGGTCAATCCTCTGGAGCATCAGAGTGACCCCAGACGTATGGGATTTAAGTAGCCACACTTGCCAGGAGGAAAAGTCATCCTGTTGAATTAAAAAAAAAACCAGGACCCGACACAGTTTTATCAGAAGCTATTGAGCAAGATACAGTTAACTGGATTCTATACAAAGCTGAACGAGGCCAGCCAGTAACTGAAAATGAACTTCTTAATATTATGCAGTTTTATGTGGAAATTAAGGAAATGTCCACACCGTTTATTGGCAACTGTCCTGGACGACATTGGTTTGAAGAGTTCAAGAAACATCATTCCAAAATAATTATCAGAAAACTACAGCATTTGAGTCTCAGCAGAGAAAGTTTTACTCGAGAAGATTTGCAAAATTTGTTTGGTGAGCAAGAAGGCTATTCGGAAAAGAAGAGTTCATTACACATTCCTTCAAGCAGAATTTTCCATTGAGATGAATCAAGTATCTCATTATGTCCAGATTCAGATAAAGTATTGACTTCGAAAAGTACTCGTACAGCTTTCAAGGTAACAGATGGTATTGAGGAATGTCTTACTGTTCTATTCATGTATAGTGCAGATGCTACTCGTGCTCCACCAATGTTAATGTCTGCCTACAAGGAATCAGTTCCAAAGAACATTGCTGAGGAAACATTCAGAAACTGGAGAATCAGTATCTCAGATACTGGCTGGATAAATGCTGAGACTTTTTATGAATATATTACCAATGAATTATATCCATTGTTGGTTCAAGAAAGAGTAGAACTTCCAGTGACAATATATTTAGATAATCATTCATCTCATATAACAGTGCCTTCGGTTGGTTTTTGTCGAGACAAGCAGATTGAGTTGATAGGATTGTATCCTAATTGCACACATGTGATGCAACCATTCATCACAGCATTCTTGCATCATTTTGAGATTTATAAAAAACTCTCCCAAAAGGGAAACTTCAAAATAACACAATGAAATTAAAAAAAGATTTTTCTGTAGTTATGAAAATGGCTCTGGACAAGATGCCGAAAGAGAAAGAAGCTATTGTTGGTGGATTTAGAGAATCTGGATTAGCACTGTTAAATGCTAGTGATGTCGACTATGATATTTTTCAGAAGAGAAAGAAGTGTAAGAATATTGATTTGAAACAAGAGCAAAAAGATTTGTGAAATCTACCAGAGGATAGTATACAACATTTGCAAATCTTTGAAAACAACATTTCAGCTGAACTGCTTGAAGAATTTAAAGATGTTTCGTTGACTGGCTAATGGACCGGAGATGTAGGAAGGAAGGCATTATATCTAGTTATCAGTGTAAGGAAGCATGTATTAAAAACAATTTGCATTTGAAAAAACGCAAAAAAAATCATAATTAGCGCCAAAAACTTCCAAGAACCCATTCTTTTCACCAATGGGTTTTTTTGGGACTCTATAAAACAGACTTATGGAGGTGATATTTGAAAAGTGATATTTTATTCGTATTGTGGCTAATTGTGAATTGAAATGTTGACTGTCAACTCGATTCAGCTGATATTGAGGATTCTGAATGAAATTTACAAAAACGTCTTTCTTTTTTATATGGGAAATACGTGTTAAACTTCATGAGGCTTGCACCACATCTAAACATCATTTTTTGTTTGAAAACAAAAATGGATTTATGTTTGTGTGGATTTGAATAAATTTCCAGGCGTTATTCATCAAAATTAAAAAAAAAAAAATTATATTACCCTACCTTGACAGGCTGCCACGTAACGGGCCGTCTGACCAAAGCCGGTCGCCACCACTAGCGATCGCTGGAGGGAGAATTTGGCCGCCTGACGTGTGTACTAGGGTGATTTCTTCTCTGCTTCTTTTTTTAAATTCAACCTGGCATCCCTACAAATTTTTCCTTTTGCCGAGAAAATGACCTCTGATTTTTTTCAGAATTAAAAGAAAATTTAGAGGTCGCTCAAGGCCATTTTAGGGCAAAAATGCACATTTCTAATTAAATTGACGCTAATAATTGATTATTAATTTCTGACGCATATGAACAGTGTTCTTTAAAATTAAATATTGCACTTACATTTTTTTCAGATTTTCACAATAACATTCAAAGGTTGCTCAAGGCCATTTTAGGACAAAAATAGCTATTCCTAATTAAATTGGCGCTATTTATTGATTATTAATTTCTGGCGAGCATGCATTTTGTTCTTTACAAGTCAATATTGCACATCGATTTTTTCCAAATTTTTACGATCACATTCAAAGGTGGCTTAAGATCATTTTCTCAATAAAATTGTTTGATAAATGTTTGTCATATTATTTGAATGACATTTAAGGTCATTTCGCAAACAATGAAATACGCATGGTACGAATAACCTTTTTTCTGTACTATGTTGATTATTTCGAATCAAAATACAATGTATATAAAAAATCAGATGCATTCGTATATCAAAACTATATTATTGGAAACAAAATTTTCAGATTGAAAGGAATAACTCTGCAGAAAATACATTTTTCTTCGTTTAAAACTGCAATATAAGTATTTTTGTTCATAAAAATGATTTACAGCAATGACAATTGTTGTTGTAAGACAATCTATTATTACAAGATATTTTTTTTACACGAAAAGAAATCATCCCGAAGCCAACATTTTTTTTGAGAATCTGTGCAAAAAATGATTCTACAACATTCATTTGAAAACTGTTCAAAACTTTTGATGGCATTGAATCTGCCTATGTTGAAGTTATTCTATTAGATGATTGAAAAAAGTTGTAGCCGCAAAGTTCAATGCTTTTCCAGAAAAATCATCATTTCCAAATCTTGCGTCCAATTTATCGCCAATTCTAGTATATTCCTCTTAACAATTTGTTACATTTATCAGATCAAGAGCACATGATGTTCCACAAATCTGGATCAAGGACTTAAATAAATCTTACGTAATTGGTAGGGAGATTTCCGTAAAGTTTCAAATACAAGATTCTTGCATGCGTTGATTTCATATCCTAATCATTTTTTTTAAATAGACATTTAATTGATATTAACAAAGTCACAAAACGCTGAACTTGATGGCACCTATAACCATTCCACCCCCTTCCCATCGGTGAGTATTTGTTTCAATGGCAAACTTTTTGTTCTTGATAAATTGTCTTCCAATGAGGCTACACTTTCCCTTAATTTCATTCCAATAAGATAACTTTAAAAATAATGCCACATCTGTATTTATTTTTGAATTTTTTGAATATAAACGTTATATATTTCCATGTCACGAATAATTATTTTTTATGATTACCTAGCAATTACGCATGTAACTGAAATGATCCTGCAATGGAATTTTCAAACAAATTGTAAATTGTGGGAGTTACGTCACTGCATTTTTTTTTATTAATCGTTTTTTTTTAATGCGACATTTTGGAAAGTTTTCAACCAATACCTGTGATTACATGAATACATGTGATTATGCTTGTATTTTTAAAATTATTAATCACCACTTTTTATATAAAAATTCTCCTATATTCCTTTCAAACATACTGCTGAAACTCTGATCTTTGCAATATGTTCACTAATTGATCTGAGTAAAATAAATTACTATGGCTCTAGAAATTACATTTTTTTTTCATTCCCCTTTCTGGAAGATATTATATCAAATATTCCAAAAATTTTTTCCCAACTATCATGTTTTCTTATATTTTGTTAAATAATCTTTTTTGCAAAACTTATCCGGATATTTTTAATATCTTTATAAGTGATCTTTTGTCCAAGGGAGAGGAAAACTGCAGAAAACCATTCCCGGACGCAACCGGTTACCGTCATTCCATATGATCGTGCTCCGACGTTTATTTATTAAAATACTTAGATTGAATTTCATGTAGGTAAATATAATTTTTTTCTGATAAAACCGAATTAGTCAACAACGGGTATTGGTACAGCTTCGACAGTAATCACGTTTTCTGATGTTGGTGCAATGTTTCGGAAGAACAAATTATTCAGACCATCTCTCGGATGTATTGCTTCATACTGCTTAGCAGAATTGCCATTTATAATCAATTTAATTCTTTCTTCTCCCATTTTTCGATTGAGTGCAGGCGCGGTGAATGGTACCAAAACATATGCCTCCTCTAATTTTTCAACATATCCAATGACGTATCTTTTAGCATCATCTACCATCACCTGGTGCTTTCCTGGCTCTAATTCGACAAATTGATCTTGCTTAAAGAAGGGTTGGTAACGGAGAGTAAAAATTTGAAGAGCTTTCTCTCTTCGGATGAAATTTCCTTGCATTAATTCTGCAAAGAGAAATTGTGAGTAGTAACATAACTGTGATAGAATTGCGCATTCGAAACTAATTTTTGAGATATATGTGTCGAAAAAAGGTATTGTTTTCTTAGACCTTGAAAATTGACGATTATAGAAAATGTGATCCTAAAAAGAATTCTTTGAATGTTATTAATTTTTTAACTTTTTATCATGCATTTTGAAAATCACTTATTTTAATCCTTCCTAAATGTTCTCTACCTATAGGACTTCCCGATCAATCTCCATGAATTTTCTATAACTTCCTAACTGCCTAAAAACCTTCCCAAATGCCCGCTTTCTTCAAACTGTCTAACCAACCTCCCTAAATGTCCGTTCCCTTAAAACTGACTAGCGAACCTCCCGAAATGTCCGTTGCTTATCTAACTGCCCAAGCAACCTCCCCAAATTTCCTCTGGCCTAAATAGAATGCTTTGAAATAGGAACTGTACATGCAATCAAAAATGGACTTCGAATTATAGATATATTATCAAACTTACCACCAGGTTTAGGAAAAATTGCCAAGGCTAAAAATAGAGTAATAATCAGAGTCATCATCTTCGTGAGTTAAAAGGAAATCTTCTTATTATGAGTTTTTATAATTTGGATACAAAATGAATTTTCTCTGAAAAATGCAGTTTATATACTAGTCAGTGTCTCATTTAGCCGTCTTAATTAGCAGGCATTTCATCTAGATTGTAAAGCTACATTTAATATTCGATATTATTTATGTTCATGGTCCACGGCAGAGACTCTGATTTAGACACTCTTGCTTCACATTCGAGCAAGAATTGCTTCAATTCAGATTGAAAGATATTTTACTACCAAGTACTCAAAAAGTATCTGGTGAAATTTATCACTGGGATTATTATGATCGTCACTTTGCACATGTCTTGCGGTTCATGGAAAAGCTTCGTTTCTTTTTCAGGCTTCTGTTTTCTTGGAGTGTCAACGTCAGCTTAAGTGAATGAAATACGTTTCCAGAATAATAATAAAGGAGAATTTATGTCAAACCAATGGATAAGAATAAAACAAGGCTCATCATTTACATCAACATATGGGATTCAAGGGATTAGATGTGTTCAATAGGTTTTTGGTACAAACTGTTTACAAAGTTTATCAAATGAAATTTTGTACAAACAATTGGTAAATAGTGGCGCAAGAATGAAAAAGAGTTGTGAGGATAATGTACACAATTGCCCACCACCATGACTGGAAATTCCAGGAATGGTCAAGAGTCTCAGGAAGATCGACTGCAGTTCTCACTATGGGTTGGAGAGGATCAATATGAAGATCCTATCACAAACGAAAGTTACACCTTCAGGCAGAGCTTCAGATTGATTTTCGGAAAAGGTGCAGGAGACAACTGAAAGTGAAAAGAGACACTAGATGTCCCCACTCAATGTGGATTTTATATGAATAAACCTCCAACACGCTAACTGCATCAACGGTCAGGCCTTAATACGAGAACCTTGGGCTTACAAGGAGAAAGTTAAAGGATCAAGTAAATAGAGCAGATTAGTCATGACTGATAGTTCCGTAAAAACACCTAGGTCAGCATTTTGTGTCAGGAGAGATGTGAAATTTATTGGATGCCAAGGTCCTTTTCTAGAGACTAGGTGGCAATAAAGATTGAGCATCATTTAGGGGGCAGGCGCCACTTTATGTTGATTTACTCAGCGTATCTACCATTCAAATATGACCTACGATCTGACGAATGGTGAAATCTGGTCGACAACTGCTGCGTCAAAAGATGGCGATTGCTTATCGAATCTGATGCTAACGCACATAATTCCACTAGGGGTAGTAGAAATACCAACCACAGGTAAGTTTTCATGAGATGACCTCTTGAACACTGATTCAACTTTATTGAATCGGGATACTAAACCTACCTTCTTGAGAACTAGATATCGCAAAGTAATAGATTTGAACTTATGTTCGATAAGTATTGGTGAAGTGTTCAAGGGACGGTATGTATCGTCGGATACGACCCTATCGGATCATAGACAGATATGCTTCACCTTGATAGCCGGAAGACCTGAGGTTCAAAAGTATAGGAATCCTAAAGCAATTGATTGAAATACTTATAGGTAGGATCTCAACAGCTTGATGTGTGCTATATCGCATAATCAAGTCTATCGAACACATAGAATGTTCATTCGACATCCTGCAAGAAGAATGGGCATTGGGACTTGTACAGAGAAAAATTAGCAAGATATAATAAGAAGATAGAGAATGTCTTAAGGGAATCATTGAGGCGGTATTGTCAAGGAATCGGGAATATACCTGAGACTGCTAGACTTTAGAGAACCTGGACCTTGAGCCAGAATGGAAGATTGGAAAGTAGCCAGTCGTATTGTCACTTATTCAAAAGTTCCATGGTTGGTTGAACAATTCAAACCACTTAAAGCAGCAGGACATGATAAAATATACCTTGCATCAATTCAAGAAGGATCTCAGTCCTTGATGGGTCCATTGTGCAGCATCTTTAAGGTTTTCTTGGCAATAGTATGTTACCCAGTAGCATAGAGAAAGGTTAGGGCATTCTTCATTTCAAAGCCGGCTAAGGATGATGTTACCCAGTAGCATAGATAAAGGTTAGGGCATTCTTCATTTCAAAGCCGGCTAAGGATACCTATGATCAGGAAAAATCCTTCAGACCGAGCAGCTTGAATTCGTTCATGATGAAAACATTTGAAAAATTAGTGGGCCTATACTTAAGAAAAAGAAAATTCTCAGGGAAAAACCTCTCCGTAGAAATGAACTTGCCTCTCAATTTGCCTTTGCTTCTGGACATAGAGGGGGCATCAAGTAACACACCAGTTGGAAAAAATTCGGTTCTGCTCAAACACACGGAGTTAGTGACATGGTGAAGAGTTGGATGCACTCCATGTTGAAAAGAAGAACGGTACATACTTCGCTACATGGTAATGAAGTGAAGATCAAAGTTTCAAGGAGATGCTTACAGGAAGGAGTTCTTTCATTAACGTAGTAGGCGAATCTCATTGATGACCTGCTTCTTGTTTTAAATGAATCAGGTTTTCACACTCAGGGCTATGTAGATGACCTGGTGATCCTGGTAACAGGGAAGCATGAGGGCACCTAACTGGAACTCTTGCAAACAGCTCTCAACATAGTTGAGCAATGGTGCAAAGAATGTTGTTTATCCGTTAATCCAGACTTAGCCAAGGACTAACTAATCAGTAATATTGAAGAAATGGAAAGCCTTCAAAGGGTTTTATGTTTACCGTTGCCTGGTTTTATTGAAACTACAAAAGACAGAAGCTCTTGTGCTCACTCTGAACATGCAGAGGCAACCTTACTGATGTTGAGGTGGAAGATCAACATGATATCAGTAAACGGATGCCATGTGAGGATAATATTCTTGGTATACAAACTGATGTTAGGTTGAGGAAATTATCCTCGATGGAAACCTTCAAGGTCATCATCGCTAAGAAGGAAAAATAATATGATGAAGGAAAAAGGGAAGAATAATTATCCACACCAGGAGGTCTTGTTTGGTACATAGACAGCTCTGACATCTAAAAAGTTTACTTTCAGACTAGTCTGAAAGGGGAAACGTATCTTCAGTCTCCTGGAGGATCTCCAAGGTCACTCAATATTCTTGAATGTTTAATGTTGTGAAACAAATTCATGTTATTTGCATCAGTCTTTTTTAGAATGTGATGAATATTTTCTTCTGAAAAGATATTGCCAGGAAACCATAATTGAATTTTCTTCTTTTGCTTGGTTGATTTTCTTCTTTTTTATATTGCCTGAGTGTCTTGTTTTAATATGAGAAAGAATAATCTGAAGATAATGAAAATCATAACAAATCATATTTGAACAGAATTCTTTTGTTGATGCTGCTTTATCAAATTCAGGCAATTGCCAAAATTTTCGCACCACTAAAAAGGATCGAGCAGGCCGTATAGGATAATAATAATTGTCATAAATTTGTTTATTCATAAAAAAAATGAAGACAATTCTATCCAGAATTTACTTACCTTCTTTTCTCACAAAAATATTCAGATCGATAAATATTTGTAAGTTAAATCGTATTGCCAACAGAAAAATGTACCTTTTCCGACTGTACGTCACCACCAATGTTAATGAACATTGAATCAATAAAAACATTTTGCTGAAATCATTCTTCAAACACGCATTCTGATATTTGTTATATGACATTGATTTTGCAATAACGTTTACTGCGCCGTCGAACAGGAAATTCTTGTGCGGAAATGTCTAGTCATGCTATGAAAATAATCCTACATCAAAGTATTGTTTGTCGTAAAAAATTGTTTGATTCTTGAAGGGCACATTTTTCCATAGAATATTCGGATTCCTCTACAAATTTGAAAAATTAAATCTACAAATTATTCCATTTGAACATGTTCTAGGTATAATGAATAGACAAAGCTTTTGTGAATAAAAATGGACTATTAGGTAGAATGAGGGAATTGTAAAAGAATGCAAACATTTTTTTATTTGCTGATTTTATTACTCACGTATTTTTACACTATTGGAATATATAAATTAGAAAAACGTATCTTTCCGTCTGCAGCCGCATGATGATTAAACGATTGCACATTGTTTGGACTTTTAGCCAAGGGAGAGGAAAACTGCAGTAAGTGAGTAAAACTATTTTTTTTCTGACGAAATCAAATCACTCAACAACGGGAATCGGTAGAGCTGTGACAAAAACTACGTACCCTACCAATTGTTGAACGCTTTCGAAGAACATATCATTAAGTACATCATTTGGATCTATCTTCACAGAAGCATGAGCAAATTTGCCATTTATAATCAATTTAACTCTTTCTTCTTTCACTCTTCGATCAATTGCAGGCTCAGTGAATGGTGCCAAAACATGATACACTTTCCCTTCCATTTGTATTTCTTCAATATATCCAAGAACGTATTTTTTGTCAACATCTACGAACACCGGGTGCCTTCCAGGCTCTAATTCGACAAATTGAGCTGAGTGTTTGAAGGGTTGGTAACGATGGACGTAAATTTCTTCAAGAGTGAGCGGTCTTGAGTTTGGAAGTCTCAGCATTAGTTCTGCAAAGGAAAGTGGTAAGTAGTAATAATACTGGAATCGCTGATAATGATATTATTTCTAATTGGTGGTAAACTTACCACCAGGTTCCGGAGAAATCGCCAAGAACAAAAATAGGGTTGCGATGAAAGTTATCATTTTGACGAAAGAAAAGACAATCTACTTAGTGAGAATTTTGTTCAAAATTTCGATGAATAATGAATGTTCTTTGAAATGTTTGAGTTTATGTACTTGTCGCTATCTGAGTAAGCCTTCTTAATTCTTAGGCAATTTCTCTAGATTGTGAAGCAACATTTAATATTCAATATAATGCAATAGTCACGATGACTCGAAAGTGGAGAAACTAAAATCAGTTTCACAATTTGTCTAGTTTACCTTAGCTTATTAAAGATCACAGCATCTCTTCCAGTATTGTGTACTTGCAATCAGGCCATGCCCTTCGAAGAAAATAACATTGAATGAAGAAAATATTGTTACAAATACGGATGATACAATATTGTGTTGATCTAAGAAAATATTTCTTGTATCAAAAAATTTTCTGGATTGAAGAAACTTGGATTAAATATTGTATCGTCGATGCTCGTACAGAGCCACACAAAACTACCAGGTATCAAGTTGATACGAGAAATTGATCGAAATGATGCAACGCTTTGATATCTTTATTCACGATCAGCTTGATTTATATTTCGAGATCAATTATCTGTCACATGATTTCAACAACTTAGCGCATCATGAAATTATTTAATCCTGACCTGAATGGTGATCAATGAAACCGTTTGGAATCAAATCATTGATCGGATCAGACAATCGATTTGAAGAACTTGAATTTAACAGAAATCAGTGTTCTCTCAAAATCGACAACTGCAGCTCATTCAGAACTGAAATTTAGTTATCCTGGTGATTTCTGGAAGGTTTTTTTTTCCTAAGAAGTGAACCTGACAGTCCAGGTATTGAAAGTTTCTCATTGAAAAATTCTCCTCAAGGAAGATGTATTTACAACTGAAATTTAAGATTCCTAGACATTTTCTCTAGAGTCTCGTCATTTTAGGAAGTACTCCTGATTGTCCAGCTGTTCAAAATACATCCTCCTGGAGGAAGATGTATTCAGAATAGAAATTTAAGATTCCTAGACTGCTCTTGCAAGGTCTTGTCATTTTAAGAAGCAAACCATGGTAGTCCCGATGTTCAAAATAGATCTTCCCCAAGGAAGATGTGTTCACGATGAGGATTTAAGACTCGTCGACCGTTTTTTCAAGGTCTCGTCATTATGAAAAGTAAATCTGGTAGACCAGCTCTTCAAAATACATCCTTCCTATGAAATTTATGTTCAGCATAGAAATGTCAAATTCATCTACTGTTTCTAAAAGGTCCAGACAGTCTGAAAAGTAAACCTGGCAATCCAGGTGTTCTAAATACATCTTCGCCAAGGAAGGTGTATCCATAATATGAATTTAAGGTTCCTTGTCCATTTTTCTAAGGTCAGATCATCTTGAGAAGTAAACCTGGTAGTCCCTGTTTTCAAAATACATCTTCCTGGAAAAAGTTGTGTTTATAACTGAAACTCAAGACTCTCTGATGGGTTTTCAGAGATCTAGTCATTCTAAAAAGTGAACCTGATAATCTATGTATTCGAAATACATCTTCCCCGAGGAAGTATTCGTAACTGAAATTCAAGAGAGCATGATGGGTTTTCGAAGGCACAGTCATTTTAAGAATTGAACCTGGCAATCTAGGGGTATAAAATCCATCTTCCTCGAGAATGTTTTGTCCAGAACATCTGGACTACTAAGTTTACTTAAAATAACGAGACATTTGAAAATCCATGGGGGTGTCTTGAACTTCAGTTATGAACATAATTTCCTAGAAAAAATTCATTTTGAATGCTTGGACTACTAGGTTCACTTCTCAGAACGACGACTTACCATCCCCCATGATAGTACAGATTGCCTATATCTTCTATCTATGACTCTTCAGAGAAAACCTTGCTGTGTGGCATATCTGTGGAAAAATATTTTCTTTCGATCTCTCCAGTAGCTTAGTGGTTTGAGCACTTGAACGACAATCGAAAAACCTGGGTTGGATTCCCAGCGAAGTGATCGAAAATATCTTTTTTCATCGATAAATTCCATTAATAATTTGTAGAGTTTACCGAAAACCGAATTTTAGAAAACGGAACAAGATCTCTGACTTAGTGTCTATGTTTATTCAATTCATATCATATTGCGACACCTCCGCCAACACAACTTCCTGCTCTGAACTGGAAAATAACAGTCATTTACGCACTTAATTTATTTCACATTTGTTGGCAAAATGATAAGGACTGGCGAGGGCATCGAGAGAAAAACATGTTGTTACTCTAAAGTTGATAAAATAAAAATGCTAATTTACAAAAGTAGGAAATTTACCGACATTTGAAAAGGGTGGTTCAGATTTTACTAATTTACTTTCATTATAGTATAATCTAATTAAGTCTCATAGGGGTAGTTGAGCCAGGTTGAACTTCTATCTCTTGACTGTTTATGAACAAACTAAAACAAACTTGTGCAATGCGACAGGCAGTGACAGCATCGTCTACCACAAACTGTAGGAACCTGCCTGAAAGTGAAATGTTTTGAAAATCTGTTAACTATTTTTATCCGAATCTTCTCAAATTCTATTTCGTTTTTATTCCTTCATCTTTCAACATTTTTCGCTTATTTTTAGTCTTGACGATTACAAGGAAATGGAAATGTTTACTTATTTCACCATTAACGCAAGAATTCCAAAAAGTTTGCTTGTGAACTTAACCCAAAGTTTTCTTAAGATGAAGAGATTTGGCCCCCATAAAGTTGATTTGGACATTTTCGGGGCCAGCGAAATATTCCGCTGGCCCCGCCATGATGCTTGCCTTATAGGGGGTAGTTTTCAGGGGTTGAAGTTAGTTCTACAAATTTGTACAAATGAAGACAAAAATTATGCGCCCACATAAAGTTGATTTTAGATAAGGTCGGGGCCAGCGAAATATTTCGCTGACCACGCCAGTGTTTTTTCCAGAAATCAGAGACTTCCGGTGTTACACAAATTCTAATTTTGATTAAACAAATTGGAACAAATTCTGCACTGAATATTTGGCCCAAGAAATTTAAATTCGCGTGAGTGGTGGGGCCAGCTGAATGGTCCTTCCTCCTACCGCTGAATGACCTTTGCTTTTCTTCAAGCCTGTCAATCCAGAACGACTGCGTGACGTGAAAGTTATTCCGAATCCCGATGTTGAAGCTGTTTCTGCTTGATCTGGTTTCACCAGAAAACAATTATTTTTGCGCACTGAAGTGAAATTAAATGTTATTCTTCTAATCAATGAACGTCTGAGCTCAATAATATAGAATGCCAGTAACCGGCTGCGCTCGGGAAAGGTTTTCTGCAGTTTTCGTCTCCCTTGACCAAAGGTCCAAGCAAAAGCGAGCGCGTTTATTCGTAACTTGGCTGCAGCCAATAAAAACACGTTTTCCTAAATTAAATGTCAAAAAAGTGTAAGTACATGTCAGTAATAAAATCAACGAACGAAAAACATATGCAATTTGTATTTCATCATTTTGCAATTATTTGCAATTTTCCCATTGTACCTGATATTTAATCGGATGAATAATAATTGTACCAAACTCACAAATCCATAAACCTGAGACCACAATCCCACAAACCTAAAACCACAAATCGACAAACCCACAAACAGCAAACACAAAAACCTCAAACCCACAAACCTCATACCAACAAACCTTTAACCCCCAAGCACGTAACCCCACGAATCTCAAACCCACGAACCTCAAACTCACAAAGCTCAAACCCACAAAAATTAAACCTCAAGCTCGTAAACCCATAAACCTCGAACCCACGAACCTGAAACCCACCAAAATTATAACTCAAACCCACAAAACTCAAACACAAAAACCTAAAATCACAAGTCCACAAACCTCAAACCCACAAACAGCAAACACACAGACATCAAACCCCATGTTCATAAGACTCATCATATAAGTACATCATGCAGTATAGTCCACAAACCCACCAACCTTTAGGCTTCAGTGTTTATGGTTTATGGGTTTAGTGTTTATGGATTTTGGGTTTATAGGGTTAGGGTTCATGGGTTTAAGGGTTTAACATTCATGGGTTTTAGGTTTAGGCTCAGTGGGTTTATGGATTTATGGGTTTAGGGTTTATGGGTTCAAGGGCTTTAGAGTTTATTCTTGAGAGCTTCGAAGTTGGGATTTGTGGGTTTGAGGTTTGAGGTTTGTGGGTTTGAGATATAATTTTCGTTTGAGATATAATTTTGAGGTTTGAAGTTTGTGCGTTTGAGGTTTGTGGGTTTGACGTTTGTTGTTTCACGGGTTTGGGGGTTTTAGGTTTGTTGGTTTGAGGTTCGTGGGTTTGTGAGTTTGCTGTTTGTGGGCTTGTGGATTTGTGGTTTGAGGTTCATGCGTCTGAGGTTTGTGGGTTTGGAGTTCTAGGTTTATGAATTTCTAAGTTTGAGATTTGTAGGTTTATTGGCTTAGGAGTTTGAAGTTTGTGGATTTGAGGTTTGTGCGTATGAGGTTTTTGGGTTTGAGGTTGGTGGCTTTACGGGTTTGGAGGTTCGAGGTTTGTGGGTTTGACGTCTGTGGGTTTTAGATTTGTGGGTCTGAGGTGTAATTTTTGTGGGTTTGAGGTTTTAAGTTTGTGCATTCGAGGTTTGTGGGTTTACGGGTCTGGGGGTTTGAGCTTCGTGGGTTTGAGGTTCGTGGGTTTGAGGTTTGTGTGTGAAGATATTACCGATTTCAAGGTTTTAAAAGTTTTGAAATTTCGTGGTTCAGCTATCTTGGCAAGTTGATATTTTTTAGGTTTTCTTTTGCAGAAAACTAAAAAAGAAGTAATGCTAAATGAAATTATAATTCGTTACTATGAAGCGGTTGTTAGTAGAATGACTACCCAGTGGGCAAAGAAATATGAATGTCCTAGAGGCGTCTTCCGGACATCCCTAAGACGTATTTTGGAACATATTTCAAACATCCTGGGGATGCTCTGAAGACGTCTAATGTCAGTACGGAAGATATCCCGAGAACAGCCTATGTCTTTAAGACGTCTTCAGGACATCTTTAGGGCATTTGACGTCTTCAGAGGTTGAAGTTAATTTTTATTCATGTATTTTGCGTGATTTTCTATATTTAGTTTGATCTAACTACGTGGTGTTTTTGATAGTACATTACTGTCTTACGGAAGTAAAAATGTTCTAAAATCTTGTGTTTGAAATTCTGATTGTTCAAATAAATGAAATTGTTTCCTCGTGGCTTTACAATCTAGATAAAGTGTTTAGTAATTTAGAAGGTCTCATGAGATAGCGACTTTTATATCAAATGGAACAGTTATAAGAATATTGATTATCTATCAAAATTCCTGATAAGTGGATTTCTTCTTGATCCATAAAAATGAAAAATCTAATTAATTCTTTAGTTTTAATCTTGTTAGTTTCTCCAAAACCGGGTGGTCAGTTTAATAATATGTCTATAATTTAAAGAAATTGTTTCTTCGACTTCGTTTTTTTTCAAATTCAATGCACTGGAATTTCCGCCCGTGTACTGCTTGTAGCTAATAAAATAGTTTTTTCACTTAGAATTTCTTTTTGCAGAACTCATGCTTGGAAGTTTCCTTGGAAGACAGAAAACTCAGCAAATTTATACTCGTCCTCATCAAGTTCATAAATATTTGATGCGGCTTGTGCAATTAGAGCCGGGCAAGCACAAAGTGGCATTAGATGAGACTGGCAAATACATCATTGGATATGCCGAGAAACGTGAAGATGAATATTATTTGCTTCCTTTCCTCGAAGAATTACCTCCTGAGTTGGAGCCAAGAAAAATAAAAATAAGAATAAGAGGCAAATCTGCCACGACGTATATAGCAATGCTGCCGGAAGACCCTCTGAATGACCTTTTTTTCAAGCCCGTTAATCCAAAACGACTGCGTGATGTCAACGCTATTCCGAATCCCGCTGTTGAAGCTGCGTCGGCTTGATCTGGTTTCACCAGAAAACAATTATTTTTCCTTACTAGAGTAGAATTGAATGTTATTCTTGCAATAAATAAACGTTTGAACGAAATACGTTTTCCTAATTTTACTGTCCAAAATGTGTAAGTACATGTCAGTAATAAAAACATGATCTAGATAATTTTGTTGTGGACAATGAAGATTTTGAAGGAACTGAACATTACCATGCGTCGTATATTCAGTTGAATCAGAACAAGAAGATTCTCACGATATCTTCTTAAATTTTAAGACATAGTACAATAGGTTTTACGGCAGACCTGTGACTAGTTATTGCATCGTCCGAAGAGCATCTGAACTATTTGGTACTGCGGTTACAAGTAGAATGACTACCCTGTGAGCAAATAAATATGGATGTCCTAGAAACGTCTTCGGGACATCCCTGAGACGTCTTTCAAAACATGCCTTTTGGACATCCTAGGGTTGATCTTAAGACGTCTACTGTCAGTACGAAAGATGTTCCGAGAACGTCCCATGTCTTTAAGACGTCTTTAGAACATGTTTAGGGGAGTCGACGTCTTAAATACGTTGATTGGACTCACATCGGACGTCCTAGAAACGTCCGAAGGACGTTCTTGGGATACTCATGGTTTTGTGTCCACAGGGTACAGATGCTAGGTGGAATAATGAGATATCCGCGTGACTATTAACGAGAATCTTTTAATAAGCACCCCGACTGCCCCATTTTTCAAATTAACTAGCGAACTTCCTTAAATGACCGCTACTCTCCTAAATTCCCAACAAACATTCCTAAGTGCCCGCTTCCTTCAATCCACCCAAGCAGAATCCTTTAATTTCCGCTACTTTCCTAACTTCCAGAACAACCTCCCTAAATCGTCACTACCTTCCTAACTAGTAACTAGTAATGAGACAATTGAAAAAATATGTAACTTTAAAGTCCTAAGTTTTCCACAAAAATCACAGTTTTGAAAAATTGCATCCAACTTATCGCCAAAGCTGGTAAATGTTTCTTAAAAATTTGTTTAATTCATCAGATGAAGAAAAAATCATATCCTCAAATCATTCCAAAAAGTGAGCTTGTGAACTTAACATAGAGTTTTCTGAAGTTGATCTAAGTGGTTATTTTCATTTGGAACCTTTTCTAAACTCACAGAGGTTTGCTTTACAGAGGGTAGTTTTTAAGGGTTGAGGTTTGTTGCACAATTTTGAACAAATTAGGACGAAGACATGATGCTCACAGGAGGTAGTTTTTGGGGGTTGAGAGATCTGCATTATTTATCAGGAATTTATTAATTGATTTACATCCCTTATTAATTTCTTTGTCTATTTTCGAATGTTAAAAAACTGTTAGTGACAAAGTCATCAGATGATCCCGAGAGTTTACATCGCAATCCTTGTAATTTATTACTCGAAATTTCATTAACATTTATTTCAACATCACTGAATGAAGTGTCTTTGAATCTATAAATTAGTGATATAGATCTCAATGATAACTAGCTGACTTAGAGAAAGGTGAGCTTTCGAAGATTAGCAGTTTATTCTCTATTCTTTTTAAAATAGAAGTATGTTAATGAAAGACTCATCATGTATGTTGCGTGATTTTTTATATTCAGTTTTATCTAATTACGTGGCTTTATTATAGTACATACGAATGAAAGAGATTATTTGTATCGTGAATAATGTGAGGTAGAAAATGTAAATCCTGCGAATCATAATAATCATTCCACATTCGAGCAATCACTCGTATGTTGACCGCATTTTGGTGAAGCTGAATATTGCGTAATATTGACTATTGAATAATTTTCATTACTGTTCCACTAAAGTAAAAATGTTTCACAATCTTGTGCTTGACGCTCCGTCTGTCTCCATAAATGAGGTTTTTACCTCGTGGCTTTACAATCTAGATAAAGTGTCTCATAATTTGAAATGTCTAATGAGATAGCGACTTGCAAATCGAATGGAACACTTATAAGAATATTCATTATCTACCAAAGTTCCTGATAAGTGGATTTCTCTTTGATTCACGAAAATGAAAATTCTAATTGAAACTCTACTTTCAATCTTGATGATTTTTCCAAAACCTGGTGGTAAGTCAAATAATATGTCTTTAATTCATAGAAATTTTTTCTTCAACTTCGTTTTTTTAATCCAATGCGACAAAGCCTATTATCGATGGAACTTCATGGTTATCGTACATGGTTATAGTTATAGAAAGATTTGGTCTAGCTTCCGCGCATGCGCAGTTCGATTCAGAATTATTTTCCAGGACTGCCGAAAACATAACCTCACTTCATTATAATTTGACGCTTTAGAGACTGATCACTTCCGGCTCGTCTTCGGCTCGTTTACAGCAAACTTGACACTCGCGTGAAACCGCCTACTTTCCGCACTGGTAGCAGAATATGATATTACGTGTTCTATTTTAAAATTCCGTGTGGAAAAGTCAATTTGAGCCAAACTGGGCCCAACTCAGGTTCAGTACTGCTTCCGAAACGGGCACATTACTAATCCAGTCCAAGTATTATAGTACTGTACTAGCGTGTTACTGGTAGTAGTTAACAAAATAGTTTTCTTACTTAGAATTTCTTTTTGCAGAACTAATGCTTGGAAGCTTCCTTGGAAAACAGAAAACTCTTCAAATTTATAGTCGTAATTACCAAACACGCCAAAGTTGGATGGAACATCCGCAAGCAAAGCGAGGCAAGCACAAAGTGGTAGTTGATGAGAATGGCAAATTCATCATTGGATTTGCTGAGAAACATGAAAATGTATATTTTATGCATCCTTTCCTCGAAGAATTAACCCCTCAGTCGAGGCCAAGAAAAATAAAAATAAAAATAATTGGCAATTCAGCCACGTCATATATGATAATTCTCCCGGAAGACCCTCTGAATGACCTTTTTTTCAAGCCTGTTAATCCAGAACGACTGCGTGATGTCAAAGTTATTCCGAATCCTGCTGAAGAAGCTGCTCCTGCTTGATCTGGTTTCACGAGAAAAAAAATTATTTTTTCTCACTAATGTAAAATTAAATGTTATTTTCTTAATGAATAAACGTCTAAGTTCGATAATATAAAATGTATGTAACCGGATTCGCTTGGGGAAGGTTATCTGCAGTTTTACTCTCCCATGGACAAAGGTGTAAGCAAATGCGAGCGCGTTTATTTTAAATTTGGCTGCAGCCAATAAAAATACGTTTTTCCAATTTAAATGTCCAAAAAGTGTCAATATATGTCAGTAATAAAATCAAAAAATGAGAATAATATGCAATTTGTATTTCATCATTTTGAATCAATTTGCAATTTCCCCATTGTACCTAATATTCAATTAGATGAATATTAATGTCATAAGGCTGAAGTATTTTTGCGTTTATTTTGAGGTTTGTTTTAAAACTAACCATAATCTAGATAATTTTGTTGTGCATCTAAAGTGTGTGGCACTGAATTTGTAGGTAGAATGACTAGCCGGTGTGGAAAAAATACGGATATCCTAGAGACGTCTTTGGTAAATCAACAAGACGAAAGATGTCTCGAGAACGTCCTATGTCTTCAAGACGCCTTGAGGACATCTTCAGGATAATCGACGTCTTAGAGACGTTCATTGAACTGACATTAGACGTCCCTAAACGCCCTAATGGGCGGAAGTCCCTCTGGCGGTCAGTAGGAATCTATGTCGTCTACTGCACAGTCGCTTGGTTCGTCCCAATTAGTCCCAAATAGTCTCAATTGATCACAAGAAGTCTTTCTCCCGCCTCATCATTGTTTTCTCCAGCCGGTCGGCTCGGGATCAGTGAGTTACCGGCTGACTAACTTTTCGAGGTAGTCTCATGGGAACTCACAAGAAATCATGTTAGTTCGAGGCCCATCTGTACACGTACAAGGATGGTGAAATCTTAATTGTGGACGTGTGGATATGCTACACTCCCAACCATGCACATTCACAGATGAGACACTGCAAACTGTACACGTTTACGTACTATAGGAAAATAGTTCATAGTCCAGACAACGCAGCATGATTGGTCAAACGCTGTTATTTGTTCACGGAAATTCCTGCCCAGAATCGCTTCGTGATTTATAGCGAAAATGCCCGACAAGCGAATTCTGACAGAACCTTTGCAATAATCTTGTCAGCTCTTAAATGGGTTAGTTTTGCTTGCGCTTCCACAATGGAATTTAAGCATTTTCTACAAGCCATTATTTCATACTATGTTTTGCCGAATTTGTGAACTTCACAAAATAAACCACTTTGGAATTTTGAGCTCTTTTCTGTCTAGCCAAACTCCCCAAATGTTCGATACTTCTGTAACTGTCAGGCCAACCACCCTCAACTGCCCGAAGGCAGATGGCAGAACCAAATTGTCGGCGGCCATAATAGAAGCGGTCTTTGCTGGGGGTAGCGTGTGCAAGATCGTCCCCCGCATCGAGGTCGAGTTTCTGGATATCGACACTACCACCGATGCGGCAGAAGTGGAGGTCGCCGTTCGTAGATACTTCGACGAAGCAACGAGCGGCGAAATAAAAGTCAGTTTGACAGAGAGGGCTTCCAGAGGTAATCTGATGTGGGACGAGCTTCTTGCAAGGCTTATACGCACGGAACACCTCAAGGTGGGATGTGTGTCCTGTCACGTGCGGAATAAGACGGAGGCCTTGCGTTGTTACCGCTGCCTAGGCTTTGGCCATATGGCAGCGGGCTGCACGGGTCCAGACAGGACGAAGGAATGTTGGTTGTCCGGCAAGGAGGGCCATAGGGCTACGGAGTGCGAAAGCACATTGATGGTGTTTTATCTAGTCAAAATAGTTTCACAGGCTTGATAGATTTGCAGCTTTCAGAGTGCAAGAATTTGCCTGTAGCTAAATTTGTCAGTTTCCCATCATACTAATTACCTATCGAGAAAATAGATTCTGAAAAATGAGCACAGACCAGGCTCACCTATTGTCAAATATATATTTACAGTTTACTTACCTTTGTGGTTCACAATTAGGTTTCATAGTTCAATCAAGTATGGATCTAGGCATCTTTTTAACACAATACAAAGGACAAGATACTTATCTGCCAACCTGCGCAAAATAGTCTATGCATCCAGTCAGCAATATGCTTACTTTGCTTTGCCTGGAAACATCCTTTCGAGCATAATGACAGACGAACGCTCGGCAGTCAGAAAGTTGACTCTCGACTCTCTTGTGGCTGCCAGGGAGGTAGAGACTGGACCTGCAAATTAGATTGTTAGGTACAAGCCTGTGCTACCGCTCGATTTCGAAGCAACGAATTACTATTGAGACGGTTCAACTCGTCACCATGCCAGGTGATACAAGCAAACGAATAAAAACGAAAGACAAGAACTTCCAAGAGTAGAGAGACCAGCGAGACCTAACATACATTGGACCACTCGATTGATACGGCAAGAATGGAATGACACTTGTGATCCAACTCAGCTGGAGAACGGAGTTCTTCGGAATCGCTTGCCAGGGCTCTCGTCTTAACACACACTGGTTCAACCAACCATATCCAGGAGATCGAGTCAAAGTTTTTATTTAAAATTTATTTATCGTTCATTATCAGTTCTCCCCACTTTTGTTTTCAAATTCTGGCTAACACAATCTCACGATGTAGGGGGTTTTCTTATGACTTGCCAGAGCAAAAGTTTTCTATTAACCAGGATCAGACCCGGAAATTGAAAACCGATGCTCCCGATGCGGGAAATGAGTAAGCCGTCCTCCCATTGTGGAATTGGGTGATTTCTAAGTTTTCCATTTTGTCAATGAAATTTATCACACAAGAGTCATGGCGGACTTCTTAATCAGACCAAGACCTGGAAACTAGACCGCCTGATATCCAAATGTTAAATCTTGACAAGACAAATAAAAAAGCGAAGTTTTAGTCCCGCATTGCACCTAGATGGGTTAAAATGGTGCATGATTCTTAAACAGTGACCGAGAATAGAACGATTTTGAAAATAAAATGAAAGCTCCTGGATATGTTTAGGAAGAAAAAAAATTTATTTAATTGAATTTCACAAGTTATTTTAAGGACAAATTAGGATCATAAAACTACTATCTAAGAAAATCTGGCGAAAACTTACGCAATTGCTGTCCGCGCTTAGGGAAATTCACCACTCCGACGAATCTTAATAATTATTGGTTAGTTGATGGGTTGGAAAGATGAATATTAACGGAGTAGAATTGAACTATATGAAATCTTTGGCTTTTGTAGAAATAATCTTATGTGTGATTAGTACAAGACTTCCAACCCTCACGGATGGAACTGGTCTCTGCCATTTTCGATAAATCTAAAGTTCTTGGAGATAATCAGCAGACAGAAGATTGCAAAAGCCCTCGTACATGTGTCTCGTAAGTCCCCATCGATCCGTTTGGCTGAGTTTCACGTTGATGATAGAAGGCTCCGGAATAGTATAAAGAGAAGAGCTGATAAGAAAATGACCTGGTGTTTGTGCTACTAGGTCATTCGGAACGTCAGGAAGTGCGTGAAGAGGTCGAGAGTTGAGACAGGTTTCGACTTGCGTAAGGAAAGTGGCCATTTCTTCGTACTCATTAATCGTCGTGAATTATGTTTGACGGAGCGCCCTGCGGATTAGTAGGCAAATAACTCATCACTTGCATGCAAGTAGTTGCACGATATCGAGCCCAAGTAACTAATCGACTTAGCGCATTCTTCGCGGTAGCATGTCCTGTGAGAATCCAGTATTTCCTGAGTAGCTATGGTAAGGCTAGTTATGCTCCTCCATGAAGCATAGCCTAATGTCCATTTCTGATCATCAACGTGGTAAGGACTGACTTTTTCGGTAGTACATGAGAACATTTCTCATTTCTCATCGAACGGCATCCTTTAATCGACCTCCGATTCGAATCAATCCATCATAATCAAGAAATGGAAGCAGGCGTATCAGTGCAGTTCCACGAGTAACTGAAGTCCCTTGCGCAGCTGTTTCATCTCATCGGGATATTGTAGTCTCTGTACATACCCGATCACACGAAGCCAGGTCTGTAACAAAAAACCCGGTGTGACCTTACAGTGTGCTAGGTCACTTTTCTTTTCACGAATACTCTCGTGGCATGTCCTACACAGAGCTGTAATCCGAAGTAGTTTCGGCAAGGTTGAGTAACGAATCAGTGGAGGTCAAGAGGGATCCACGTACAGCGCAACAGTATGCGTGACTGCTCCCCCCTCTCGATCAATAGTAGGATCCACCATCCCTGTTGTCGAAGGGCAGAAAGTCGAAACTTCCGACAACTATTTCACCAGAGATGATACGCTTCTGGAGATGATGGTGGTAGATCACGCGACACGCTGTCCGTTGGGTATTCAAACTCAGGCACGTGATGCCAGTCACCTTTGGGCAGAGTAGATTCTATTTCTGCCACGCGGTAACCGATGTTTGTTTTTCAGCGTAACGGATGACACCTGATCAAGTCCAGAGTATTGAAAGAGTCAGATTTCAGATTATAGATAACCAACGAAGGTAGTCTAAGGACAGACTGGAGATGAGCCATCAAACGTACAAGCAATACGGCAACACATCATTCTAGAAGTGGAGTGCTGGTCTCTCCAATTCATGCAACCTTTGCCTTGGCCATCACCAGCGACACGTTGATGTGATTTAAGGACGTCAGACGCTCGAGTAAGCCATGGCTCCAACGACCTTCTGTGAAGCTTCTGCAAATCCATGTAACTCGTAGCCCACGATGTCAGACAAGTAACTAATCTATCTAGGTATGGAAAAGGTAGAAATGTCCCAGTCAACCTTGAGTTTCCAGAAGCTCTGCCTGATCATCCCTGTGACGACGGGTACTGAAGCCAGCCACCCAAGAGGGTCAAAGATTCCAAAAATCTCTGAAAAGACACTCCACTTGGTTACTGCACCTATCTCTGTTGGTAAGTTAACCTGAGACCTGAAACAATTGGATCTAGGTTGCCACAAGATTGCTAGAGCTCTGAAAATTGGCTCCTGGTCGAATTGAAAGGACGCAGCAACCTATCTATGATCTTCGGGGTGACGGCATTTATACTCAGCCGTAAACGTGTCATTTTCTCCAGAGAGCAGCTCCAAGGAATCTTCTGATACGTGTAGCCCTCGGGGTTGATTCAATTTGCCGGAACATCTTTTCGATACCTGTTATTTGGGCCTGTTGTGTGAAAGATAATTCAAAGATATGCCTCTTTCTGCCTTCGTGAGGCCTTGAACACAGTTCTTAATTGGTTCGGTTAGAGACCTTCGGGATTCGTGACCAACTCCATCTCACCCTGAATAGCATACTCCTTTATTTTATGAGCGTAAGTTTTATGTAAGCTGAGGGTCCTGACTGAATCGTCTTTCCATGGTTATCAGCATTCGATAAGCCGCAGATCGAGATTTGCTGAATCCGATCGAACGATCCTCAATCGGAAGATGAACAACGTAACGACCATCCTCGATGACGTGCGAATAGATGTCAGCTCCCAGTATCATCTCGATCATGCCACCCTAATCGACAATTGGAGCTACCAACTCAAGAACTTCAAGAAGTGGTCAATCATTCATAGAAATAGTACTGAGTGGCATATAAGAAGTGAGTCTGGACAATATGGCAGCATGTACAACCAAAGTCACTGATGGATCCAGACCAGAATTTCTGCTCACAATAGTGACATCCCTAATGGTTGGAGCGCGCTAATTTCCCAATTTCTTGACCGTGATAATGGCCCGATGTCGCCATAATTTTAGTCTCTGAACCAAGGATGCTGAAATGCTGACTCCACAGTGATAAGGATCGTAGCCAGGAGTAGCGCCCCTAGTCATAAATTGAAGCGAGCATTCGATGCACTGAGTTAACCTTAGGTACTGGTGGAAACATCAGATCTATAGAGTAGTGATATAGATCTCAATAATTACTAATCAAATTAGAGAATGGTGAGCTTCTGAAGATTAGCAGTAAATTTTCATTCTCTATTCTTTTCAGAATAAAATTGTGTTAATGAAAGACTCAACATGTATGTTGCGAGATTTTCTATATTTAGTTTTATTATATTACGTGACTTTTTTTATAGTACACTCGACTGAAAGAGATTGTTTGTATCGTGAATAATGCAAGGTAGAAAATATGAATTCTGAAAATCATTATAATCTTTCCACATTAGAGCAGTTACTCGTATGTTGATCGAACATTGCGTAATATTGACTATTGAATATTTTTCATTACTGTGTCACTAAAGTAAAAATGTTTCACAATCTCGTGTTTGAAGTTCCGACTGTTGAAATAAATGTAATTTTATCCTCGTGGATTTACGATCTAGATAAAGTATCTAATAATTTAGAAGATCTAATGAGATAGGGACTGATATATAATATGGAACATTTTCAAGAGTATTCATTATCTATCAAAATTCCTGATAAGTGGATTTCTGATTGATTCACGAAAATGAAAATTCTAATTGGAACTCTACTATTAATCTTGGTGATTTCTCCAAAACCTGGTGGTAAGTTCAATAATATTTCTATAATTTAATGGAATTGTTTCTTCAGCTTGGTTTCTTTAATTCAATTTGACGCTTTAGAGACTGATTGTGAGTAGTAAATAGTGATTGGGCAAACTCTAAGTGATAAGTTCCCAGAAATGACTGATAAATTACCATAAACTACTGAGGAATTACTGAAAATTTCCGGAAATTCTTGTCCAGTTTACAGTACCTGCTGTCGGCACATCTTCAGGTCGTTTCCGGCTCCTCTTTGGCTCGTTTACAGCAAACTTCACACTCGTGTGGAACTGCCTACTTTCCGCACTCGTAGCACAGTATGATATTGCGTGTCCTGTTTTTAAATTCCGTGTGGAAATGTCGATTAGGGCCAAAATGTGTTACTGAACTAGTAGTATGCTGCTTTCTAGCCGAATTTCCTTCAGTCCCAATGCCAGTATTCGCGCGAATCTGAAATCAACGCCTGTGTACTGCTAGTAGTTAATAAAATAGTTTTTTTACTTAGAATTTTTTTTGCAGAACTATTGCTTGGAAGGTTCTTCGGAAGACAGAAAACTCTTCAAATGTATAGTCGTCATTACCAAATACACCAAAATTTGAGGGGACTAAGGCAACCAGAGCCAGGCAAGCACAAAGTGGTAGTTGATGAGAATGGCAAATTCATCATTGGATTTGCCGAGAAACATGAAAATGTATATTTTATGCATCCTTTCCTCGAAGAATTAACCCCTCAGTGGAAGCCAAGAAGAATAAAAATAAGAATAATAGGCAAATCTGCCACGTCATATATGATAATACTGCCGGACGACCCACTGAATGACTTCTTTTTTAAGCCCGTCAATCCAGAACGATTGCGTGATGTCAAAGTTATTCCGAATCCCAATGAAGACGCTATTTCTGCTTGACCTGGTTTTACCAGAGAACAATTATTTTTGATTACTAAAGTAAAATTAAGTGTTATTCTTTTAATAAATAAACATCTGACCTTGATAATATAGAATTCCGGTAATTGGCTGCGCTCGGGAAAGGTTTTCTGCAGTTTTCCTCTCCCTTGACCAAAGGTCCTAGCGAAAGCGAGCGCGTTTATTTAAAACTTGGCTGCAGCCAATAAAGACACGTTTTCCTAAATTAAATGTCAAAAAAGTGTGAGTACATGTCAGTAATAAAATCAACGAACGAAAAACATATGCAATTTGTATTTCATCACTTTGCATTTATTTGCGATTTCCCCATTGTGCCTATCATTTAGTTAGATGAATAATAATGTTATAAGGCTGAAGTATTTTTGCGTTTATTTTGAGGTTTGTTTTGAAAATAAGCATGATCTAGATGATTTTGTTGTGAATAACAAAGATTTTTAATGCACATGAATGAAGGAGTAAAAAAACATTAAGTATTGTTATAGTTAAGTATCATTTTTTTCAATCATGCAACAATAGATTTTGGCGAATCAAAATATGCTACAGCATATGTATTAAAATATGCTACAGCAGCGTGCCCAGCGAGATTCGGAATAGCCTCGGCATTACGAAGGCGTTTTGGACTGATGGGCTGGAAGAACAGATCATTTAAATCATTCATCGAGAAAATGTACTAGATTGAAGAAACTTACTTTCCTCCATTTAAGTAGATTTTCTTGACACACAACAAATTTTCTTGGATCATTAAGATATTGTATCTTCCGCATTCGTATCAATTCGTATCGATACTGATCTGCCAACCTGCGCAAAATAATCCATGCATCTAGTCAGCAATATGCTTACTTTGCTTTTCCTGAAAATATGCTGTCGAGCATAATGACAGACGAACCATCAGAAGTGAGAGAGTTGGCACTTGAATGTCTTGTGGCAGCCAGGGAAGCGGATACTGGACCTGCAAATAAAACTGTTAGGTACAACGTTGTGCTACAGCTCAATTTCAAAGCAACAAATTACTATGATATGATTGATTGGCAAACCATTACCTTGACTGTGTCGCCCGTTTTTTTGCAGAGTTCTGAACGAACAATTGATAACAACCATATCCCAAGACACAGTCAAGGAATGGAATTTTTTTGCATCTCCCTCCCATACCGTGGCTGTGGAGAGAACCGTTAAGTTGGCGGCGGAAGCATTCAAATCAGGATGTGGTTCTGAGTCACGGGATGCTCATATTAGATTCAAAATAAAATCTGAAAATAATTACAAATCAATTCTAAATAAGACAAGTTTGCTTCTTCTAAAAGAAAGAATGGAACACATCCAATTTGTCTAGCACAATACCTTGGAAAACATCTTAAAACTTCACTATTTCCTATCGAACGCCCTCAGATTTGACATTTGGTCTACATTTGACAGCATATCATTTGACCAATCCAAACGGATTAAAGATTTTTCAACTCAAAACAAAAACAAAAAATTTGACAAATTACTTCCAGTAAAGCACAAACTACTAACGAACACAGTAAAAACATCTCTAACCATCCTCACAGCAATGAAATGATTTAAGCCTCATCTAAAGGACATAATTTTGCAGCAGCCTCATTCCAAAATCCCGAATCAAGAAATCTTCAGTAATTAAATCAAATTCCAATTATTTAATGAAATTCCACCCGAAAAAGCGAATAACACACAACGTAGGATGGCCAACATCTCACGCCAAGCCCAACTTCCTCCTCAAACTTAACAAAACAAGTAAAAACAGAAATTGAAGAACTTAACTGAAATAGAGACATTCTAATATCACCCGCAGACAAAGGCAACACAACAGCAATAATTAATAGGGAAGACTGCCATATAACAACAAAATCATGGATCTTCTTGCTGATGATACATATAAAAAACTGAACAAAGATCTCAGAAAAACGATAGTCAGAAAAATTAAAACCCTTTCAAAACACTAAACTTGGCGCCAAATCAATATCTAAATTAATCCCTACTAATCTCATCTCTCTAAAACTTTACGGATTTTCAAAAATCTACAAAAACAGCAGTACACTTTGACTGATCGCCAGCGCAATAAACTCACCAACCTACAACCTACCAGGCTTCCTCACCAATGAACTGAATCCTTTCACAGAAAACTCTATCACAAAGGTCCAAAACTCTTTTGACTTTTACTTTTGGAGGGAAATGGGAAGAATGAATTTTTTGTTGGAAAAGGGGTCGAAAATGAAATTTATTTGTCAAACAATATACGATGTACGTTCTAGAATAAGGTGAAACTTAATAATATGGACAATGGAGAGAATTTTTTTTGGCCTATGCTACATCCTTCTGGCAACCATATTTTTTATAGGTATCTGGATTCCATTATATTTTGAATGAGCAAAATTTCACAAAACTCTATTTTAAGGAATTACATCCCTCTCAAAGAAATTTTGTGTTTGTTTATATTATTTCAATTAAAATAATTAATCAAAATGTTTGTTTCTGAAACGTTTTCTTTTTGCCAAAAATTTATAATAAGTAGAACTTTAAAAGAAACATTTTGAACAAGTCAGTTGTCTCCAAAAATTAGGAAAACAACAATGCATCACAGAATTAAATTTTGAGAAAACAGTATCATCAAAACCATGTATGAAGGGAGAGGAAAACCGATAATTGTGCCGAGATCAATAATTTGTAGAAATGACAAAGAACCGAACTTGAAAAAGCAGAACAAGATGGCGTGTGTCTCTCTCTCTGTAATTTTAAAAGTAAAAGTAATTAGTATACTTCGTTCCATATTCCGACACCACCACCAACACAATTTCTTGCTCTGGATTGGAAAAATAACAGTTATTTACGCACTAAATATTTGGCTCAAAAAATTCAAATTTGCGTGGTTGGTGGGGCCGGTTAAATGGTCCCCCCTCCTACTGCTACTTATTTAACTGCCCGAACTACCTTCCCAAATTTCCGCTGCCCTCATAACTGTCTAATCAACGAAAAGCGCCTTTATATTTATTTGGTGATATAGATCTCAATAATTACTAATTAAATCAGAGAAAGGTGAGCTTCTGAAATTTACAGTAAATTTTCCTTCACTATTCTTTTTAGAATAAAATTGTGTTCCTGAAAGACTCAACGTGTATGTTTTGTGATTTTCTACGTTTAGTTTCATCTAATTATGTGGCATTCTTGATAGTACATACGACTGGAAGAGATTATTTGTATCGTGAAGAATGTAAGTTAGATCATATGAATTCTGCAAATCATCATAATCTTTCCACATTCGAGCAATTACTCGTTTGTTGAACGTATGATGGTGAAGCTGAATATTTCATAATATTGACTATCGAATATTTTTTATTACAGTTTCGCTGAAGTAAACATGTTTCACAATCTTGTGCTCGAAGTTTCGACAGTCTAAATAAATGAAATATTTTCCTTGTGGCTTTACAATCTAGATAGAGTGTCTAATGATTTAGAAGGTCTGATGAGATAGTGACTTGTGTATAAAATGGAAAATTTTCAACAATATTCATTATTAATCAGAATTCCTGATGAGTGGATTTATTTTTAATTCGTGAAAATGAAAATTTTAATTGGTACTCTACTTTTAATCTTGGTGATTTTTCCGAAACCTGGTGGTAAATTTAATAATATGTATATGATTTAAAGAAATTGTTTCTTCAACTTCGTTTTTTGAATTCAATGCGACAGTTCCTATTATCGATCGAGATAATATTCGCTTGTCGAAGCATGTATTGCGTGCGGAAAGTGACCAATTCCAAAACCGTGGTCAAAATCATTTATAGAAATACTGTTTTTAGCTGCTGCGCTTGCGTTCTTTGAGTCAGATTACTTTTTCTAGCTGTTGTGCATGCGCAGTTCGATTCAGAATTACTTCTTAGGACTGCCGGAATTACATCCTCACTTCATTATAAATTGACGCTTTAGAGACTGATTGTGAGTAGTAAATAGTGATTGGGCAAGCTATGAGTGATAAGTGACCATAAATGACAGACAAATTACCATAAACTACCAATGCATAAATGAAAATTTCCGGAAATTCTTGTGAAGCTTACAGTACTTGCTATCTGCTTTCGATAAGGGCAACTTACTAATCCAGTACCAGTATTAGAGTACTGTACTAGCATGTTCCTAAACTAGTAGTATGCCAACTCCCAGCCGAGTCACCTCCAGTCCCAATGCCAGTACTAGCACGGATCTGAAATTCCCGATTTTGTACTGCTAGTAGTTGACAAAATATTTTTTTAAATTAGAATTTCTTTTTGCAGAACTAACGCTTGGAGGTTTCCTTGGAAGACAGAAAACTCTTCGGATTTATACTCGTCCTTATCAAATACATAAATATTTGATGCGATTTACGCAATTAGAGCCGGGCAAGCACAAAGTGGCAGTAGATGAGACTGGCAAATACATCACTGGATATGCCGAGAAACGTGACGATGTATATTATTTGCTTCCTTTCCTCGAAGAATTATCCCCTCAGTTGGAGCCAAGAAGAATAAAAATAAGAATAAGAGGCAAATTTGCCACGACGTATATAGCATTACTGCCGGAAGACCCTCTAAATGACCTTTTCTTCAATCCTGTCAATCCAAAACGACTGCGTAATGTCAAAGCCATTCTGAATCCCGCTGTTGGAGCTGCTTCGGCTTGATCTGAATTCATCAGAAAACAATTATTTTTGCTTACCAGAATAAAATTGGATGTAATACTTTCAATAAATGTACTTCGGAATAAAATAACGTTTTTCTGATTTAAATGTCCGAAAAGTACCTAATATTTAGTTAGATAAATAATAATGTTATGAGGCTGAAGTATTTTTGCGTTCATTTCAAGGTTTTTTTCGAAAATAACCCTGATATAGATGATTTTCTTATGGAGAACAAAGATTTTTAAGAAACTGAACATTACCATGCGTGGTATATTCAGTTGAATCAGAACAAGAAGACTTCCATGAAATCTTCTCAAATTTTAGGACATAGTTGCCAACAAACTATTGTCAAGAAGAGGGTCACAAAAATGCAGGAAAGAAATGACACATTTGTTTCTTCTGCACAAGGAAGACTCTTTGACATTGCTTTTTGTAAGTGCGCTACTTTTGTCTCCTGTATTTCTCCGAAGGAGAAGCATTTTCATCTGGTTGAACAACCATTTCTCCTGGACCACAATGTATTGACTCTCTCTATGGACTGTGTTTTGACGGCAGTAAGGACGAAGAATCAAAAAAGCCAAGGGAGGTGCAGAATACTATCGTCAGTTCATCAAAGAGGAGCACACTTCTGTTGAGGTGGAGCCTGGTTTGCAGTATATTGGTCAAGTTGTCCCTGGCTCCAGTTCAGCCGGTGCTAAATGTCAGGCTGCAATGAACCATCTTGTAGTCAATACTGGAAGGGTGGAGTTATTCGTAAAACTGAAGTAAAGTTAAATAGGCCCCTTCAGTGGGTGGTGTATCTTCTTTACTTCAATGAGCTCTCATTTCGTGCTCTTTCCGAGCACATTGTTGGTGTTTTATCTAGTCCGAATTAGGACACAGGCCATTGCCCAGGTGATGTATCCAAGCTGGATCCTGGCGCCCTCTGCAAACAGAAACCTTTGCAAACAGAATTTTGAGGTTATATATTTCAACAGCTGAACCAACAAGAAGGTTCAAATCTGTTGTGAATTGTATACTAACAGTTTACTCACCTTGATGGTTCCCAGTTAGGTTTCATAGTTCAATCAAGGATGGATCTAGGTATCTATTGGACGCAATTCGAAAGACAAGATATGTATCTGCTAAAGTGCGCAAAATAGTCTTTGCATCTAGTCAGCAATATGCTCATTTTGCTATTCCTGGAAACATCCTGTTGAATGCAATGACGGGCGAGCGGTCAGTAGTGAGAAAGTTAGCACCAGACAGTCTTGTGGCATCCAGGGAAGAGGAGAATAGACCTGCAAATAAAAATGTCAGGTACAACGTTGTACTACAACTCAATTTCAAAGCAACAAATTACTATGATATCATTGGCAAACCATTACCTTGACTGTGTCGCCCGTTCTTCGCAGAGTTTCGAACGAACAAATGATAACAACCTTATCCTAAGACACAGTCAAGGAATGGGAATTTTTCGCATCTCTCCGCCCCCCCCCCCCTCCCTCAACCGTGGCTGTGGAGAGAACCGTCAAGTTGGTGACGAAAAAAATCTAAATCAGTATTCTGAACAAAACAAGTTTGCTTCTCTCAAAAGAAAGAATAGAACATACCAAATTTGTCTGGCACACTACCTCCAAAAATATATCAAAACTTCACCATTTCCTATGGAACAACATCAAGTTCGACATTTGCTCTACATTCGACTTTACGGGACATAATTTTTCAGCAGCAGCAATTGAAAAAATAATCCTGCTGTTGGTTTGGACCTTGAATTACGAGTTGTTTCTTCTTCTCCTCGTCTCTTGCTTTCCGTATAATTTGCAATCCCATTCCTCTCACGGATAGCGTATCATCACAAATCATTGCCAGTAAAATCGTTTCAGGGTGGACGCAGAAACTGTTTCTTCCGATCACTTCGTATACCAGCATCCTTGAGTGTTCCAAAACGTATTTTGAACGGCCAATTATTTTCCAAACGTGTTTTGCAGCAAACTGTACTGTAGGTTCACTTTTGATTAGAAACCAGCAGGGTGCGTAAACTCTAAGAATGGAAGTCACCAATGACCAGGTTTTCTGATGGATTTTCTGTGGAAACGCACAGTCGTAGATCACGATTACTAGTTGGTGAGTAAAGTGCATGATTCAATCTGCCAGGATTCAGAGCTGGGAGATCAGATGGACAGTTTTCAGATGCAATTGCATGCCACATTCGATACAGATATGTTTCATCTGTACTCAGATCTTTAAGAACCTCCGCTGAAAGTTCTCGTACTTCTGCTTCAATTATTTTGAAGTTGACAATAGGTGAATGTTTGCAATTTTCGAATGCTTCATCTATTAGATCCAAAAGCGTCTTTGGTCCACTAGTCTTACCGTCAATTGCATGTATCCGGTGGTGCGAAGGTGACTCATTGCAGTGCGAGAGGCAAACAAAATTGCAAGGGTTGCTTCAAGGTTGCTTGTTTCTGCTCGAAAAATTCACAGATAACTTCGCGAATACTCTATGCGTGACCAGAAGATGGAGTAAAATGATGGATGTATTCTTCACCTGGTTTCTTGATGAGAGAAATATGCTCTTTTTTGATTCTTTGTATGTGTCAAGTGTTGTCCACTTCTTTTTGAACGTGCGTTTCAGCCTTGCGGCCATCAAAAAGAAGCGTCGAATTCTACTACCCTAACTTTAACATATTTCTTTTTTCCTTTCCTTTCTTCTTTCTTTTCGGATTTTTGACTTATCTAGAACGTATGCGGTGTCATTTTCACTAAATATCCCATAAGACTCTGGAGCTGCAGTTGGCAGAGCAGTTGCAGTTGGCAGAGCAGCTGCAGCTTGATCGGAGACTGAGAATATGTCGTACAGAAAAAACTAGGTTTTCCTCTCAAGCGTCAAACTGTTAAGAATTGTTGTTCACAGCGTCACCATCGCGACTGCATTTGACTTCTATTCGTATTTCTACTTGCATTATATTTTTGCTTACCTTTCCCGTCTCTTTTATCAAATCAGAAATTACCACTGATTAGGACGGGCTGAGATACGACTTCACGTTTAACCATTTTAATTCCATATCACTGGATTAAACAGAGAGTTGCATTGCAGCACCTGATCTGAACGTGATTAAGAATTCACACGTTGTATGGAAACTTCCGCGATGCTACAAATATAAGATGAGTCAGACGTGTTGATTCGTTCTCATGGGCATTTTCAAAAAATACATATAGGACTAATAATAAAAGAGTTATAAATCGCTGAACTTGATCGTACTTTGAAAAATGCAAGATTTTCATTCCCTCCCTATCGGTAGATATTGCTTCTAATATCAAACATCCCTGTGACAGGAAATCCTTGTGCGGAAATCTTTTTTAATTTTATAAAAATAATTTTCAATTCAAAGTGTTTTTGTTAATGTAAAAATCTATCCAGCTATATATTACAGTAGGTCTTTAGAAGTTTAAAACTGGAAATACATTAGAAAGGGATAGCAGTGTGATCTAAATTATGTCTATCACCGTTCACACGCATTCCTTTCACTCGCCAGTGAACATTGGGATGAGGTAGTAGTGTGACCTAAAATATTCCTGTGACAAGACACAGGGGTGCCTTCCGCCTTTTCGCTACTTTCCTATCTATCAGACTGACCTCCCTCAACGCCTGATATCTTCTTCATTGCTTCACTAACCTTCCAGAATGCCTACCACTTCTCTTATTGCCCGATTCACGTCCCTCCATTTCTGCTGCTATCATAACTCCCCAACCAACCTCGCTGGATTCCCCCTTTCCTCCACCAGGGGAATTTCACTGACCTCACCATCCACGAAAATTAAGATTTTTTTGGGCCATTTATGAAGTGCAGAATCTGTTCAAATTTGTTCAACGAAAATTAGAATTTGTACAACACGGGAAGTACCTGGCATCTCAAAAAACACTGGCACATGATCTAGAATCAACTCCATATAGGCGCATTATTTTCATCTTGATTTGTTCAAATTTGTGCAACAAACTTTAACCCCTAAAAACCTACCCCCTATGCGGCAAACACCATGGCGGGGCCAGCGAAATATTTCACCAACCAGAGCATTGTCCAAAATCAACCTTATATGGGCGCATTATTTCCGTCCTAATTTTCCAAATTTGTGCAGCCAACTTCAACCCCTAAAAACTATCACCTGTGACGGAAACGACATAGCAGGGCCAGCGAAATATTTCGCCAGCCAGTCCCGAAAATGTCCAAAATCAACTTTATTTGGGCCTAATATTTTCGCCTTCATTTGTTCAAATTTGTGCAATAAATTTTAAGTCTCAAAAACTATCCCTATGTGGCAAACATCATGGCGGGGCCAACAAAATATTTCGACAGCCAACCCCGACGTTGTCCAAAATCAACTTTACATGGAACTAATATTTTCACCGCAATTTGTTCAAAGTCCAAAAATTTCAGAACGGAAGTGTAGAATATAATGTTGAAAGTAAATGAAATACAGGGAAAATTCGCTGTATTTTTACGTGCACAAATTCACAAATGAATGCACCACCCGGATTGAGGTTTTACGTTTTTCCAGTTGGAGCAGGTTGAAGTTTTCTCTCTTGACTGTTTATAAACAATCTAAAACAAACCTCCGCAATGAGATAGCTAGTTACAGTATCATCTACTATAAACTGTGAAAACCTCCCTTAAATTGGAATATTTTGAAAATCTGTTCACTATTTTGATTCGGATCTTCTCCAAATTCTATTTCGTTTTTATTCCTACATCTTTTAAGATTTTTCATTCATTTTTGATCTTGACGATTACAAGAAAATCAAAATATTTACTTATTTCGCCATAAGCCCAATGCGTAACATTGACTATTGAATATTTTTTATTACTGTCTCACGGAAGTGAAAATGTTTCAAAATCTTGTGTTAGAAATTCTGACTGTTTAAATGAATGGAGTCATTTCCTTGTGGCTTTACAATGTAGATAAAGTGTCTAGTAATTTAGAAAGTCTCATGAGATAGCGACTTCTATATCAAATGGAACATTCATAAGAATATTAATTATATATCAAAATTCCTGATAAGTGGATTTCTTTTTGATTCATAAAAATGAAAATTCTAATTGGTGCTCTACTTTCAATCTTGTTAATTTCTCCAAAACCTGGTGGTAAGTTCAATAATCTGTCTATAATTGAAAGAAATTGTTTCTTCGACTTGGTTTTTTTAAATTCAATGCTCTGGAATTCCCGCCCGTTTACTGCTAGTAGCTAATGAAATAGTTTTCTACTTAGAATTTCTTTTTGCAGAACTAATGCTTGGAAGACAAAAATCTCTTCAGATTTATACTCGTCCTTACCAAGTACATAGATATTGCATGCGATTTAGGCAATTAGAGCCGGGCGAGCACAAAGTGGCAGTAGATGAGACTGGCAAATACATCATTGGATATGCCGACAAACGTGAGGATGTATATTATTTGCTTCCTTTCCTCGAAGAATTACCCCCTCAGATGGAGCCAAGAAGAATAAGAATAAGAGTAAGAAGCACATATGCCACGACGTATATAGCAATACTGCCGGAGGACCCTCTGAATGACCTTTTCTTCAAGACCGTCAATTCAAAACGACTGCGTAATGTCAAAGCTATTCCGAATCCCGCTGTTGAAGCTGCTTCGAGTTGATCTGGATTCATCTGAAAACAATTATTTGTGCTTACTAAAAAAAAATTAAATGTTATAATTTCAATAAATAAACGTCTGAATAAAATACATTTTTCTAACTTCATTTCCCGAAAAGTGTAAGTGAGGTAAAGACACCAGAGTGAGTGACAGTGTTAGTTATCAAGAGTACTTTCTTCTTTTCTTGTTCTTGCCGTTTCACCTCAGCAGCTTCCTGTCTTTTTCTGGCTTTCTCAGCAGCTTCTTGCTGTTGTTGCAATTTAGCATCTTCTTTAGCTTCTATATGGGCTCGTCATGCCAACATTGTTCCAGCACTTGATGTTTTGCGGAGAGCTGGTTTCGACGTTGAAGCTTGATTGACCGGCCAAAATAAGCCGTCCCTGAAAGCATCAGGAATGCCAATTGGTGTAACTTGAGAAGGACTGCTTGAAGATTCTTCTGAAAATATAATTATATTTTGAGAATTCAGTTACTACAGTAGTCAGGTAATCTTAATTTCTTACCATTCGCTTTATCCTGGGCAGTAGCAGAACGAGAAGAGTCCAATTGACCCATTGACGTCAGTCAGCTGTCTTTTGTCTAAGTGCATTTTGGTCTCAGCAAACCATTTCCTCAAAGATTCTTGGGTAACGGAAGCTCGACTTCTTGTCAAATTTTGAGCAATTCTGCTGGTGATTTCCGGATGCCTCCCCCGGGATTCCGTCTTTAAATGGATTTTCTCGTTGCAATTTTTTGACCAACTTGGCAACAAACTTGACGGGAAAACCACGTTTGTTTAAATATTTCATCCACTGAATTATGACATTTTCTTCCTCTGCCGATAATATAGGACTTGGACCTGCTGTAGTTCAGATTGATAGTTGACCTTGTCTCACAGCGATCAATGTTGATCTAGGAATCTTGAATAATTTGCTGATGCTCCTTGTAGACCATCCAGATCGTATAGCATGAAGCGCAGCTTCCAAGGATTCATTCGAATATTTTTCGCGTACTTTTCCCATCACTCAATAGCTGTGAATAGAAACATAAAAAGTAGCGGTAAATATGAAAAACGGGTTATTTGCTTTGATGGTTACCTACTTATTAACAAATGGCACTGTTGAATATTTGCAAATGAATTCTCATTTTTATCGAACAATCTATTTATTCGAATAATCGTTTTTTTCTCAAGTCAAAATTAGTTAAAGGTTTACAACATTTTGCTTTAATGAAAATAAATAACATTAATAATTTGCTTTCTAGTTTATTTGAGCCACTCACCTTCCATGGCCTAATGCTATATGCTACTCCTTACCTGAGTTTCTTTTCGGAAAATTTTTGATCTGCTTTTATTTTCATTTTCAACATTTCCTGTCTTGATCGCAACCGTGTCCTTATAAATGCATCAAGATTTTTGTTTAACATGGGAAGTGGAGAGCTTGATTCATAAGGGGATGCCTTCGATCATTAACGAAAGATCTGAGATCATCATCAGAAATATGAGCAAGAACTGATGAGGCTGTGAATGTGTTGAAGTTTTGTTTCTTAAAATCTACCATGTCGTAATATTCTGTTACGTTGAAGTTTAATTTTGGTGGTGTTTGAAAAGTTCGAAACGGAAGTTGACTGATCTTTTCTTTTCGGGGTCTTCTTCTTCTCCTAAAGACTTTTTCCTTATCCTGCTGTTGGTTTGGTTCTTGAATTACGAGTTGTTTCTTTTTCTCCTCGTCTCTTGCTTCCCGCATAATTTGCAATCCCATTCCTCTCACGGATATTGTATCGTCACAAATCATAGCCAGTATAATCGTTTCAGGGTCTGCGCAGAAACTATTTCTTTCGATGACTTCGTATACCAGCATCCTTGAAAGTTCCGAAAGGTATTTTGAACGGCCGATTATTTTCCAAACGTGTTTTGCCAGATCAGATGGACAGTTTCCAGATGCAACTGCATGACACATTCGATACAGATATTTTTATCTATACTCAGATCTTGAAGAAGCTTCGCTGAAAGTTCTGGTACTTCTGCTTCAATTATTTTGAAGTTGACAATAGGCAAATGTTTTCAATTTTCTAATGCTTAATCTATTAGATCCGATAGCGTCTTTGGTCCACTAGTCTTACCGACAATTGCATGTATCCGGTGACGCGAAGGTAACTCATTGCAGTGCGAGAGGCAAACAAAATTGCAAGGGTTGCTTCAAGGTTGCTTGTTTCTGCTCGAAAAATTCACAGATAACTTCGCGAATACTCGATGCGTTACCAGGAGATGGAGTAAAATGATGCTTGTATTCGTCACCTAATTGCTTGATGAGAGAAATATGCTCTTCTTTGATTCTTCGTCTATAAAAAGTGTTGTCCACTTCTTTTTAATCCTTGCGGCCATCAAAATAAAGGCGTCGAATTTCACTACCCTAACGTTTTTTTGTTGTAATGAATTCTATAAATGGCTTTTGTAATATGCTCTTATCCGCTTCCGTTATTGAGAGATCTGAATTATTTATTAGCATCTAGAAATTTTATTAACATTTATTTCAACATCACTGAGAGAAGCGCCTTCGAATCTATGAATTAGTGATATCGATCTCAATAATTACTAATTGAATTAGAGAAGGGTGAGCTTCTGAAGATTAGCAATACATTTTTATTTTTCATTCCATTCAGAATGAAATTGTGTTAATAAAAGACTCATCAGGTATTTAGCGTGATTTTCTATATTTAGTTGTATCTAACTACGTGGCTTTTTTGATAGTACACGCGACTGAAAGAGATTATTTGTATCGTGAAGAATGTAAGTTAGATAATATGAATTCTGAAAATCATAAGAATTTTCACACATTCGAGCAATTACTCGTACGTTGACCGTATGTTGCTAAAGCTGCATATTGCGTAATATTGATTATTGGATATTTTTTATTACTGTTTCACTGAGTAAAAATGTTTCACAATCTTGTGCTTGGCGTTCCGACTGTCTCCATAAATGACGTTTTTTCCTCGTGGCTTCATAATCTAGATAAAGTGTCTCATAATTTAAAAGGTCTAATGAGATAGCGACTTGTATATCAAATGAAACATTTATAAGAATATTCATTATCTATAAAAGTTCCTGATAAGTGGATTTCTTTTTGATTAACGAAAATGAAAATTCTAATTAAAACTCTACTTTTAATCTTGGTGATTTTCCCAAAACCTGGTGGTAAGTTTAATAATATGTCTATAATTTAAAAAAAATTGTTTCTGTCACTTCGTTTTTTTAATTCAATGCGACAAAACCCATTAACGATCGACCTTCATGATTATCGTACATGGTTATAGTTATGGAAAGACTTTTTCTAGCTGCTGCGCATGCGCAATTCGATTCAAAATTATTTTCCGGGATTGCCGGAATCATAACATCACTTCCTTATAATTTGACGCTTTGGAGACTGATCATGAGTAGTGAATAGTGATTGGGCAAACTCCGAGTGATAAGTTACCATAAATGACCGATAAATCACCATAAACTACCTATGAATAATTGAAAATTTCCGGAAATTCTTGTGAAGTTTACAGTACTTGCTATCGGCACATCTTCAGGTCGCTTCCGGCTCGTCTGCAGTTCTTTTACAGCAAACTTCACACTCGCGATAGAAGCACATAACTAATCCAGTACAAGCGCGGATCTGGAATTTCTGCCTTTGTACTGCTAGTATTAAAAAAAATCGTTTTTTTACTTAGAATTTCTTTTTGCAGAGCCAATGCTTGGAAGTTTCCTTGGAAGACACAGAACTCTTCAGATATATAGTCGTAATTACCAAACACGCCAAAGTTGGATGGAACATCCGCAAGCAAAGCGAGGCAAGCACAAGGTAGCAGTAGATGAGACTGGCAAATTCATCATTGGATATGCCGAGAAACATGAAAATGTATATTTTCTGCATCCTTTCGTCGAAGAATCACCCCCTCAGTTGGAGCCAAGAAGAATAAAAATAAGAATAATTGGCAATTCAGGCACGTCATATATGATAATTCTGCCGAAAGACCCTCTGAACGACCTTTTTTTTAAGCCCGTTAGTCGAGAACGACTGCGTAATGTCAAAGTTATTCCAAATCCCGCTGAAGAAGCTGCTCCTGCTTGATCTGGTTCCACAAGAAAATAATGTTATTCTTTGAATAAATAAACGTCTGAACTTGATAATATAGAATATTGGTAATCGGTTGCGCTTGGGAAAGGTTTTCTGAAGATTTCCTCTCCCTTTGCCAAAGATCTAAGCAAATGCGAGTGCGTTCATTTGCAACTCGGCTGCAGCGAATAAAAACACGTTTTTCTAATTTTGCATTTCCTTTTCTATTTTTTTAGATTATAGATACTACGAAATGAAAAACTGTAGAATCAATATTAATTTCAGATTTCAGTTTAAAAACTACGTGACCTAAAAAAATTGTTTGTGTTTGTTTTCTAGTTCAATAAAATTGGCGGTTTCTTGCAAGTCCTCTCTCTAAAAGATATTATTTTCAAATTTGTTTTCCCAACCATGCATTGGTGTTACAATTACATATTTTCAAAATATTGAAGAATAAAAGTATTTTTTTCATGTTTTAAAAAACAATAAAACAAATTATCAGCAATTTTCAGAATCTTCCTGAGTGATTCGACTTCCATAAAAAAGAGTATTCTAAAGATTCTCGCTATCGGATTGCTTCTGCTGAATAATTTCGATTCAAAAATTCGTATATGTAATAAAATCATCAAGCTAATTCACTGGAAGAATTGGATTGAATTTCAGGTAGGTTAAAATAATGTTTTTCTGGTGAAAACAAATCCAGCTGTAGCAACGTGCCCAGCGAGATTCGAAATAGTATAGGTATTACGAAGGCGTTCTGGACTGACGGGCTGGGAGAACAGATCATTCATTCGGCATATCCAATGACATATTCGCCAGTATCATCCATCACCATTTTATGCTTGCCTGGCTCTAACCGGATGAATTGATCTCGATTAAAAAAAGGTTGGTGAAGATGTGTGAAAATTTCACTGATGAGTAACCGGGCGACTAACTTCCGGAAGAATTCTCAGACTGCGCACTATTCCATCTGCACACGTACAAAGATGCTGAACTTCTAGTCAGTGCAGAAAACAGAACATGATGCGTCAAACGCTGTTATTTGTTGGTGGGGAATCCTGCCGGGAATCGCGTCGAGATTTGTAGCGAAAATGTCCGACAAGCGAATTCTGACAGAACCTTTGCAATAATCTTGTCAGCTCTTGAATGGGTTGGTTCTGCTAGCGCTTCCACAATGGAATTCAAATATTCTCTTTATGCCATTATTTCTAGCTATTTTTTGGCAAATTTGGGAAGTAACAACAACAACCACGCCGGCATTTTGAACATTGTTCTTTCTAGCCAAAATCCCAAAATGTTCGATACTTCTATAACTGTCAGGCCAACCACCTTGAACTTCCACTGTTTTCATTCAGCCTATCCCAGCTTCCTAAATGCCCGCTTCCTTAAAACTGTCTAACGAACCTGCCCAAATACCCGCTACTTCCCTAACTGCCTGACCAATATCTGTGAATTCCCAATTCCTTCTATCTGAACAACATCCCTAAATGTCCGCTGCCTCATTGACTTCTATCCAACCTCCCCAAATGCCCACTATCTTTCTAAGTGCTCAACTAACTTCTCTAAATGCCCACAACTTCCCTCATTGTCTGATCAACCTTCTTAAATTCCCGCTGCCATCCGATCAGCCTAACCAACGCCGCTGAATATTCCGGCAGCTAGCCCGTGAAGTCAGAAATTATGTACCTAAAATTTGCATGACAACATATGAAGAACACACTGAAAATTAGGTTCGATTCAAACTTTTCGTCAATAAAGCCTAAGGGGATTCGGAAAATAAAAAGTTAGCATTCAGAATCATTTTTTGGAAAGTGGAACGTTCTTTAGAATAGGTAAAATACAAGTTCTTATTGGAAATCATTATAATTTTTCCACATTCGAACAATTACTCATATGTTGACCATATGTTGGTAAAACTGAATATTGCGTAATATTGACTATTGAATATTTTTTATTACTTTATTACTAAACTAAAAATATTTCCCAATCTTGTGCTTGATGTTCCGACTGTTTAAATAAATGAAATTCTTTCCTCGTGGATTTACAATCTAGATAAAGTGTCTCATAATTTAGAAGGTCTAATGAGATAGCGACTTGTATATAAAATGGAACATTTTCACGAATATTCATTATCTATCAAAATTCCTGATAAGCGGATTTCTTTTTGATCGACGAAAATGAAAATTCTAGTTGGTACTCTACTTTTAATCTTGGTGATCTTTCCAACACCTGGTGGTAAGTTTAATAATATGTCTATAATTTAAAGAAATTGTTTCTTCAAATCCTTTTTTTGAATTCAGTGCGAGAGTGCCTATTATCGACCAAACTTTATGATTATCCTACATGGATTGGATATCTTAAATTTCTGGAAATTTCGGGGCTTTCTTGGTAATTTTACCATAAATTTCCAAACATTACCACAAATTCCCAAAAAGTTTGTTTTTAAAAAACACTCGTGTGGAACTGCCTACTTTCCGCACTTGTAGCACAATCTGATATTGCGTGTCCTGTTTCTAAATTCCGTTTGGAAAAGTTGATTAGGGCCAAAATGGGGTTCACTCAGGTTCAGTTCTGCTTCCGATACTGCCGATTTCTGCCTCTGTCCTGCTAGTAGTTGATCAAATATTTTTTTACTCAGAATTCCTTTTTGCAGAGTTAATGCTTGGAAGTTTCCTTGGAAGACAGAAAACGCTTCAATTTCATACTCGTCATTACCAATTACAACCAAATTCGAAGGGATTCATGCAAGCAAAGCCAGGCAAGCACAAAGTGGTGGTAGATGAGACTGGTAAATTCATAATTGGATATGCCATGGAACGTGAAAATGAATATTTTTTGCATCCCTTCCTCGAAGAATTAACCCATCCGTGGAACCCAAGGAGAATAAAAATAAAAATAGTAGGCAAATCTGCCACGTCATACATGTTAATAACGCCGGAAGACCCACTGAATGACCTTTTCTTCAAGCCCGTCAATCCAGAACGACTGCGTGATGTCAAAGTTATTCCGAATCCCGCGGTTGTAGATGATTTGGCTTGATCTGGTTTCACTGGAAAACAATTATTTTTGCTTACTAAAGTAAAATCCAATGTTAGTCTTTCAATAAAAAAACGTCTGAACTCAATAATATCGAATTTTGGTAACCGGCTGCGCTTGGGAAAGGTTTTCTGCAGTTTTCCTCTCCCTTGGCAAAATGTCCACGCAAATGCGAGCGCGTTCATTTAAATTTTGGCTGCAGCCAATAAAAATACGTTTTACTAATTTAAATGTCCAGAAAGTGTAAGTACATGTCAGCAATAAAATCAAGAAATGGAAAAAATATGCAATTTGTGTTTCATCATTTTGCATTAAAAAATAATCTAAAAATAAACATGATCTAGATAATTTTGTTCTGGCTAACAAATATTTTGAAGAAACTGAATATCACCATGCGTGGTATATTCAATGGCACCAGAACAAGAAGACTTTCTGCGGCAAAACACCATTAAATTTCAAAGAACATTTGCAATCTCAAAAAATTTAAGGTTCATGGTATAATTTTTCATCGGAAGTCGGCTATTTAAATCAAATATCATTCGCCTTGAAAAACTAAGCTTGAAATTCTCCAAAAGCTAAGGTTATTTAAGTGTTTCTTGTCGGAAATTGGCATTTTCAAAAAAAAATACAAGGATTTTATTGTCTATATATTGTTTGAAAAAAAGTTAATCTATTAATTCTGAAGCTGAGATATTAATTTTCATTTACAAGAAGGCATCTCTCAGTTATCTGAAAGTATATAAAATCCCTTGTTTTTGTCGCAAAGTCTATATTAGAGAAACCGCGAGAGCGATGAGCCAACGTGTAAAGGAACATGAGAGTAAAGTCAGGCTACAACATTTCGAGCAATCAGCACTAGCTGAGCATCATATCGAAACAGGACATAGCATTTCATTTAACAAAACTACCGTCATCGCAAAAAAATTTTCCAAGAAAATATAGAGAAGCCATCAAAATTTTGAAACACCCTAATAACATCAATAGGGACAATGGATATAATACCAGTCTGATTTGGCTCCCCTACCTCCCGGGTTTTTGAAGAAGACTTAATTGGCCAAACAAGTCTGACAAGTCCCCACGGTGGATCGCTCTAGCCAATTATGGGCATCGTATACAGTATATATAAGAATAACATAACATGAAACTTCAATTTTAGGTTAGCTCTGGAGAAGTGAACTGTAATGCGACACACGCTGTCCGCTGGGTTATCATCCTCCGGTATGTGATGCCAGTGACCTTCAGGTATAGTAGATTCCATTTCTGCCACGCGGGTACCGATGCATGTTTTTCAGCGTAACGGATGACTTCTGATCCAGTCATGGGTTTCGAAAGAGTCAGATTCAAGATTAAAGATGACCGACAAAGGAAGTCTAAGAACAGACCGAAGATCTGCGATACGTTGATGTGAGTCAAGGACGTCAGGACGCTCAAGTAAGCAACGGCTCCAACGACCTTCTATGAAGCGGCTGCAAGTCTATATAACTCGCAGCCCACGATGTCAGACTAGTAACTAATTCATCTAGGTATGGAAAAAGTCCTGATGTACATCAGATCAGCTCGATGTTGGTTTCAAGTTTGGATCTGTTCCGCTAGAACTGGCTGGTCCCAGTCAACCTTTGAATTTCCACAAACTCTGCATAAACATCCCTGCGACGCGACGACTGATACTGAAGCCAGCCACCTAAGAGTGTCGAAGATTCAAGAAATCTATGCAAAGACACTCCACTTCGTTACTGCACTCATCTCTGTTGGTAAGTTAATCTAAAACCTGAAACAGTCAGATCTATGTTGCCACAAAATTCCTAGAGCTCTGGCAATTGGGTTGACTGCATTTCTCTTTAGCCGTAAACGTGTCATCTGCTCTAGAGAGCACATCATCAACATATACTTTCTTCATCAAGACATTATATTAATAGCTGAAGAGAAGGAATGACCTTTATCGGTTGCTGGCTGGTGCAAGGTTCGGATGACCAGATAGGGAGAAGATGCAAACCCAAGGGTCAATGTTTTAGGGAAGTATGTTTGAACATCCGCCTGCAAACTTTATCTCCAGGAAATTTTCTGATATGTGTAGTCCTCGGGGTTGATTCAGTTCGCTGGGACATCTTTTCAGTATCTGCATTGAATACGATCCTGTACATTCTGCAACGAAGAATTTCATCAGCAAGCTCGATCTGTTATTTGAGCCTGTTGTGTGAAAGATAATTCAAGGATAGACCTCTTTTTGTCCTACGTGAGGCGTTGAAGACAGTTTTTAATTTGGCAGTTCATCTCAACTTGAATAGCATACTCCTGTATTTCTTAAGCCTAAGTTTGGTGTAAGCTTAGGGTCCTGACTAAATCGCCTTGTCATGGTCATCAGCCTCCGATAAGCCACAGATCGAGATTCGCCAAACTCGATCGATCGATCCTTGATCAGAAGAGGAACAACATAACGACCATCCTCGAGGACGTGCGCATAGATGTGAGTCCCCGGTATCATCTCAATCATACCACCTTAATGTACAATTGGAGCTGCCAACTCGAGACCTTGAAGATGTGGTCAATCATTCATAAAAATAGTACTGAGTAGTATAATGGAAGTGAGTCTAGACAATATGGCAGCATGAACAACCAAACAAACTGATGAATCCAGCCAAGAATTCATGCTCACAATGGTGATGTCCCCAGTGGTTGGAGCACGCTAATCCCCTGATCCCTTGACCGTGATGATGGTCCGATGTCGCCGCAATTTTAGTCTCTGTACCAATGATGGTGAAATGCTGACTTCACAGTGATGAGGGCCGTAGCCAAGAGTACAGCCCCCACACTAGTCATGAATTGGAGCAGGCGTTCAATGAATTGAGTTGACCTTGAGTACTGATGAAAACACCAGAATAATTGCAAGAAAATTGTCATCCCTAGTCTCAGAAACCATATGATAATCAGGAATTTAGAGCATTTTTTTTTGTATTCAATTTTAGAAATTGCTGTTGTAATCTTCTTCTTAACAGCTTCCGTTCTTAGGATGTACGGGTTATTGTTTAGGAACTCACTTTGTGATTTATATTCCTCATTTAGTTCTTTGTCTATTTTCGAATGTCCAAAACTGTTGGTGATGAAGTTATCAGATAATCCCGAGCATTTACACATAAATACTTTTAATGTATTGCTTGAAATTCAACCTCACTGAAAGTAGCGTCTTTGAATCTATAAATTAGTGATATAGATCTCAATAATTACTGATGAAATTCTACTAATTGTCAGGTGCGTGATTTTTTATATTTAGTTTGATCTAATTACGTGATGTTTTTGTTAGTACATATGACTGAAAGAAATTATTTGTGTCGTGAATAATGTAAGGTAGAATATATGAATTCTGAAAATTATTATAATCTTTCCACATTCGAGCGATGACTTGTATATTTATCGTATGCTGATAAAGTTGAATATTACGTAATATTGACTATTGATTGTTTTTTATCACGGTTTCACTGAAGTAAAAATGTTTCATAATCTTGAGTTTGAAGTTTCGAATGTTTGAATAAACGAAATTTTTTCCTCGTGGCTCCACAATCTTGATGAACTGCCTATTAATTTAGAATGTCAAATGAGATAGCGAGTAATATATACAATGGAACATTGTTACAAGTATTCGTGAACCATACAAATTTCTGATAAGTGTATCTCTTTGATTCACGAAAATGAAGATTGTAATTGGAACCCTATTTTTAATCTTGATTTTTTCAAAACCTGGAGGTAAGTTCAATAATATATCCATAGTTTTCAGCTGCATTTTCAACAGATGAATTCGCAAAATGTTTCACAATTTTGTGAAATGAATGAATGCTGAAATAAACAAATTTTTGTCGTCGTGGCTTTATATTATATTATTTCATCATGTTCTGAATAGGTCGATTTCCTTTAGTTCACAAAAATGAGGATTCTGATTTTTACTCTATTTTTAATCTTGGCGATTTTTCTTAAACCTGATGGTATGTTTAATAATTTGTCTCTGATTTGGAACAGACTTTCTATTGCATATTTTTTTCTTATTCCAAATCATTCAAACTGAAACTACTTTATCTTCTAACTCAGTGTTCTCTAAATCAACAACTAGATGAAATTTATGTTTCGATTCAGAAAACTGTTTCTCTAGCTTCGTTTTTCTTCAATTCAATATATTTAAGGTCTTCGCTGAGTAAGGAAGATTGAGAGCGTTTGGAGATGTTGGTCAGGCAGTTAAGGCAGAGGAAATTTAGGGAGATTGGTGATGCAGTTAGCGAAGTAGCGGGCATTTGAAGAGGTTGGCTAGGCAGTTTGAAGAGAGAGGACGTCTAGAAAGATTCGTTAGGCATTCAGGAAAGAAGAGAGAATGTACAGAAATTGATCGTGTTCAGTAAAAAGCAGGCTTTTAGGAAAGTTGATTATGCAGTTTAAAGGGAGCAGGTATTTAGGTATGTTGGCTAGGCAAATAGGAAGGCAGCGTACATTTTGTGAAGTTAATCAGGCAGTCAGGAAAGTAACCGAAATGAGGAAAAGTTGATCAAGCAGTTAGGGAAGTAACAAGAATTTGGGGAGGCTGGTTAAACAGTTTGAAGGAAGCGAGGAATTTTGGGAGGCTGATTAGGATGTTAAGAAGGCAGCGGAAATGAAAGGAGTATGGCCAGGACAGTTTGCGCAGCAGTGGGCTTTTGTGGAGGTTTGTTGGGAAATTTGAAGGAAGTGGGCATTTAGAGAGGTTTTTAAGGCAGCTGGAAAGGTATTGCAAATTTAGGGAGATTGGTTGGGCAGCTAGAGAGGAGGCAAAATCTTAGGGAAAAATAAAATGAGTGTGTTTAGATGTCCTAAAGACGTTTCCAAGACATGGTACGTTCTCGGGGCATCTTCCGTACTGAAATTTGACGCCTTAAGAGCATCCCTAAGATGTCTCAAAGACATGTTCTAAAAGACGTCTCAGGGATGTCCCGAATACGTCTCTGGGACATCTTTAATTTTTTTGCCCACTGGGCAGATCTGAAATTTCCGCCTGGGTGCTGCTAGTAGTTAATATAATATAATTCTACTCATAATTTCTTGTTGCAGAATTGATGCTCAGAAGTTCCCTTCGAAGACCGAAAACTCTCCAAGTTTATACTCGTAGTTACCAGATACTACCAAATGATATTCGACTTTTCAAATCACAGACAGGCTGTCACAAAGTAGCAGTAGATGAGACTGGTAGATTCGTAATTGGATATGCCGCAGAACATGTAAATGAAGAAGGTGAAAAAGAATATATGTTGCTTCCCTACGTCGAAGAACTACCCCTACATTTGGACCCACAAAGAATAAAAATAAAAATAAGAGGCAAATATGCCACATCGTATATAACAATACTGCCGAATGACCCTCTGAATGACCAGTTCTTCAAGGCCATCAGTCCAGGACGCCTCCGTGATGCCAGAGCTATTCCGAATCCTGCTGATCAAGCTACCATAGCTTGATCTGGTTACGCCAGAAAACAATTATTTATGCTCACTGAAGTGAAATTTTTTATTCTTCCAATAAATAAAAGTCTACACTTGATAATATGGAATTTCGGTAATCAGCTGCGCTTGGAAAGGTTTTCTGCAGTTTTCCTCTTCCTTGGAAAATGTTCCAAGCAAATGCGAGCGCGTCTAATTTGAATTCGGCTGCAGCCGGTAAAAATACGTTTTCTTAATGCAGATGTCTAGAAAGTGTAAGTGCATGTCAGTAATAAAAATAAACAGAATATTCAATTTGTATTTCATCATTTTGCATTAATTTGCAATTTCTTCATTCTACCTAATTTTAAATTAGATGAATAATGAAGTCATATGGCTGAAGTATTTTTGCATTCACATTTAGGGTTTGTTTGGACATAACAGAAGAAAATATCTGCAAAGTGCAATGTGGATTCATGCCAGGAAGATCATTTGCGGATCAAATATTTAGCTTGGTGAAGATCACATAAGAAAGTTTGCGAGTGAATGAAAAAGGTTTCTGTGCACTTTTGACCTGAAAAAAGCTTTTGATAAGGTAGATATGATTAAACTTTAGGAAGTTCTGAAGGAGTATGGAGCCAATAGTTTTTTTCCTGAAAGCGTCTAGGGATGGTTCTATTAGACGGAGAAGCTGTTGATCTCGGGACTGTGAAGATGCATGTACGGAAATGGATTATTATTCTGTTGCAAGTTATCTATCACATTGTCAAAATTGTCTTTACTAGACTTTACGTGGATCAGTTTCTTACATCTGTCGATCAATCCTTTCATTAAACGAATGTTTCTTGAATTGAAAGGAAAGTTACTCATTAGAAATTTTCCAATAATTTCTATAGCCTATGAATATTCTTGAAAATGTTTAAGTTGATATAGTAATCGCTATCTCATTTGTTCTTCTAAATTATTAGGCATTATATCTAGACATCATCATAAAGTTAAAATACAAGTCATTTATCTATTTCACCTCAGTTTATTCACGATATAATCTTTCTCTGACGTGTGTACTTGAAAAACGCCACGTGTATTTCGATAAAGCCAAACGTACTCGTACCAAATCAAGCACCTGACATGCTGAGTCTTTCAAGAGCATAAGGGAAAAAGAATAAATATCAAATGAAGAAAATATCGTTACAAACACAGACGATATGCCTTGCTAACTGTCTAACCAACCTCCCTAAATACCCGTTTTCATGAAACTGCCTAGCCCACCTCGTCAAATACCCGCTACTTCCCTAACTGTCTGACCAATTTCCCTAAATTCCCGATGCGTCCCTAATGACTATCCAATCACTCTGCCTCCTTTCAACTGTCCTTTCACCCTCCCCAAATACTTGCTCCTTCCCTAACTATCCGACCAACCTGCCTAAATTCCCGCTAGCTCAATTTAATTGGGTTAAAATAGGAAATAAATAATTGCAAATGCGTTTTGAACTATGGATATACTATCAAACTTGCCACCAGATTTAGAAAAAATTAGCAAGAATAAAAATAGAGTTCTTCAAAATGTTTCAGGTCATATAATCATGGCTATCTGATTTGGCCTTCTTAATAATTAGGCACTTTGTCTAGATTGTAAAGCCACGAAAAAAAAGTTTTGTTTATTTAAACTTTAGAAATTCCTGTTAAGAATTGTGAAATATTTTTGATTTAGTAAAACTTGATATACGAGGAGAGCATTCTTTGAGGCGCCCGCGCTAAGGCTCCAGTGATTGAAAAATAGGCTAGTGGGATTTCGGGAACACTTGAAGGGATACCTGCAATATATTAATAGCAGCAGATATTCTACCCCTTGATTGCAACAGTATTTTCGTGTTACAAAGATTTTGAGAAAATATTCCTTACACAAATGAATATTTATAGAAAAACTTCAACTTACCACACGCTAAATAATTTTACGCCTTTACGATGAGATCCAAAGACTCGTAGAGGTCGGTTTGATTATGAATGAAAAAGCAAGATAGCATCTCAAAGATCATGATTTTGTATCTTCCGGATTGTTGTGGGTGATAATGAAAATAGGAATCTGAAGATTCTTTATCATAGTGTGCTACCCTCCAGCTGATGGTGATCGGAACGAAGTAAAAGACGCCTTCTGGGACAGTTTATAATCGTCACGTGTTGGATTCAATCCGGATTGAACTATAGAAACACTTAGAAAGCAAGAGGTTTTAACTGGCCAGCAAAAATCAGGACAAACAGCCACAAAAAATGAGAAAAAACACAGGCCAAATTGCCCCATGGAACTACAAAAAAGGGCTTCAATGCCCCAAAAACTGGAAAGAAAGTTGAACGGCCTGAAGAATTGTTTAACCCGTCATTGCCGCAAAAACTCGCAAAGATGGTCCTCAAGGTTGCTCTTCTGTACTCCTCTTCGTGAGAGGAATCATCTCATCTATCTCAAGGTGGACTGAATGTCTTGGATGTGAGCATAGTATCTATAAGAGATATGAGAACAACATTCGGAAGCAAAGTTGTTCGTCCCCAAAATATGAATAAATTTCGGGGAAGCATTATTATTTACATAATTCACTATTAGGTAGAATAGGGAAAATTCAAGGGTATACAAAATGACAAATTATAGATCCGATATTTTTTATTTGTTGATCTTATCATACACATGTACTTACAATTCTTGGACATTCAAATTTAGAAAAGATATGTTTATCTGCATCCATTTGAATGATCTATGAACAAAAAATCAATGCTAAGGTGATAATCATTCACTAGTCATGCACTATCCTTCCTTTATATGTAGATTTTCTGTTCCAAGATAATTGAAAGTAATGCAGTAATCGCTGAAATTTTAACATCGATTACCAACGCAACTTTTAGGTGAGAAATTTTCTTTCAAGTATTTGGAACAAATGAAATTTATTCGGGTTTGGATCCTGATGATTGAAAAGTAAGTGTGCTTTGGTTCGTCGTGAATTTCGAAATGTATTGTTCAAAATATAGTTTGAGTTTAACCTGATCCCCGTGCGTCGACGTAATTTACAAAACGTATCATTCAAATTGATTGAAATCATTACAGGCTGCAGCCCAATTTTGATTGAACGCGCTCGCATTTGTTTGAACTTTTGGCGATAGGTGAGGAAAACTGCAGAAAACCTTTCCCAAGGGCGGCCGGCTACCGCAATTCCATATTGAGTATCGACATATATTTATTGGAAGAATAGGGTGAAATTTCACGTAAGTGAGTAAAAATAATTTGTTCTTCTGATGAAAACAAATCAGTCTACAGTGGTTATAGGTACAACTTCGACATCACGTAAGTTTTTTGGACGTGCGAGTTGGTAGAACTGAGTATGCAGAGGATCATTCGGATGCAGCCCTTCATACATCTTGGCGGATTTACCATTTATTATCAATTTAATTGTTTCATCCCCCGACATTCGAAAGGGTGCAGTCTTGATGAATGGTACCAAATAATATTTACTTTCCACTTCTTCGGCATATCCAATCACGTATTTGCCAGTATCATCTACTACGACTTTGTGCTTGCCTGGCTCTACCCATTCAAATCCATCTCGATTAGCGTAAGGTTTGTAACGATGAGTAAAAATTTCTAGAGTTTCCTGTCTTTTGAACCAGCTTCCAAACATTAATTCTGCAAACAGAAAATGTGAGCAATGAAACAACCATTGTATTGACTACCGGCAGTCCCACCAGAACTTCGGGCTTTTGTAGGGCTCTCCAGAACTTCAAAAATTAATTCCCAAAAACCTCTAACAATGGAAACTGAATGGAAACCTTAAATATTTGTCACGTTAATGCTCAGCCTTTATCTACCCATTACCACGAATTTAGACATCACGTCATGTCTTCTTCCTATCATATCATAGCCATGTCTGAGACCTGGCCTACGCCTAACATTCCATCTAGCCTCATAGCACTTGATCATTACGCACTTTTCCGCAGAGATAGAGGTGAGAGAAGAGAGAGTGAGGTCTGTCTCTATATTCATGACAGCTTAAGGGATGTATAGGTAGGAATGAGTCCTCCTGCCAATTACCCTATTGTTCGGTACCTTTTTATCAAGGTATCTTCTGTATGTTGATGGTTGTGATTCACAAACTACCTAATGCTTCCTACAGCAGGGAACTTGTGAATGACATTTTTGAACTTATACCAAATTATAATAACATTGTACTTGTTGGTGACCTGAACACAAATCCTAATGCTATAAACAATTCAACTAACTATTCAAAATTGGTAGTGTTCAGCGCCGGATTATCTATAGTTCCCCATAATACCACGCACCAGACCGATCATTCTAGTACATGGATTGACTTGATGATTTTTGATGATCTAGACAAGGTAATTTCTTCTACTCAACACTCATTCTCATTCCTCTGAAACCGCAATCTTATCAGCATTAAATACCAGTTCCCATTTGATCCCTTCTCTAGTGTATCTTCTCTGTCTATACGCAATCTCACAAATATAAATTTATATTTAGCTTTTGACAAATTTGCGCCTCGTCATACCCTTAAAGCAAAAAAGAAGTCCACTCCTTGGAGTACATCTTATATCAAAGACTGAAAACATCTGGTTTCTCTTAAGATGACTTGGACTTATTCCTCGAAAATACTTGGCTCCTGATAACAATTTCTCCCCCCAGATCTCTTAACAACCTTCACCGCACAATCCACACTCCTTGCAAACAGCACACCTTCCTCGTCCGCAGTTTCTTCTACCTTTGCTGATACTGAATTATTCTTTTCTGACATATCGCGAGAAACCCTAATTAAAAAAATCTTGGAGTCCTGTTCCTAAATTATCTAACATTATCTTTCCCAAAGATTTCCGCCCGATATCCATCCTCTGTGCTTTATAAACCTCTCGAACGCATTGTCCATCAGCAACTTACTGCACATATTAAAACTACCAATTTAATGGACCCAACGCAATTTGGGTTTCGTGCTTGGCATAGTACTCTTACAGCTACACTTAAAGTAACTTCTGTTGAATGGTTTGAATCTTATCTCAGCAATCGTTCTGAAAATGTACAAATCAGTAATGGCAAGCGATCTTGGTAGCGAACTTCGACACTGCAACTGTCACAAATATGCTGATGACACCAAGCTATACCTCTCCGGGCCTATTGCCACTCTTGAGAGCTTACTTCAAAAAGTACAGAAGGATATTGATTTGGTGGTCCAGTGGGCCTAGACAAACGGTCTCACTTTTAACCCTGCTAAAACTAAAGCTATAATCATAGGATCTTCTTCCTCTCCTTCACTTGCAACAACAATTTTGCTATTTCAGTTGAGGACACTTGAGACGGGTTTCGCTAAATGTACTAGAAGTGGGTTTTTTGCGTTGAGGAATAATACTGCTTCGACGAGGACATGATCTAACGTCTGGGATAGCCATCAAGCGTGATTATTTTACATTAAAAATTTGTTTGTCCGTTTCAATTGAAGAAATTGAGACAGGGTAGTTGAATGTACTAGGTGTTGTTCTTTGGCGTTGTTCAGTATTACTGTGGGATAAGGATATAAACCAGAGTCTTGTGAAAGTATCCGGGTGATTATGTTCAATTTGAGATTTGTTTGTTATATTTAAAAGAAGCTGAGCTAGGGTTTGTTAAACGTATTAGGGTGTTTTCAGGTTTAATAATTATAACTGTTGAGATGAGGATACAAACCAGAGTTTTCTGAAAGTGTTTGGGATGACTATCTTCAATTCGATATTTTTCAGCTGTTTTACATGAAGGCAGCTGAGACAGGGTTTATTATATATACTAGGTTATTTTTTTTTTGGTGTTTGAGTGGTACTTTGGGGATAAAGATAGGAACTGAATTCTTGGGAAGGACCACACCTAAAAAACCAAATTTCTTCGGTTGCAACCTTCAGCAATATTTATCGATGGAGAGGTAGTAAAACTTTTCAATTTTTTGCAGATATTATTGACTTTGGCGATTTGTAACTCGTTTAACTAATAAAAAGATTTATCTCATATGGTACAAGATTTGAAGAAGACGAACAATATTCATTTTTGACCTTAACTTATGATGATCAAATATTTATTTTCTCAAATTATGAGTCTCATAATTAATTAACGTAAGTGACAAATCTCATGCTTTTATCCTCGCAGACATTTTCTGCCTTTGGGTAAACATACTTTATGATTACTCAGCAATGACGTAATATTTATTTGATAAATTTCGGAAAAATTCGAGGAACAAATTACATATTTTTAGTCGAATTTCCTCGAAAACCAAAATACATACATCAGCAAAAAAATTCTCCTAATTGCCATATCTTTTGCAGCTCAGAAGGACACTGATGCTTACCAATTCCTTGGGAATTATACGAATTATTATTTTCTCTAAAGACCATAATTTTTGTTTTATTCACGCTGACATTGAGGTCGATGTTCTTCATGCTTCTATTCGGTTTGTTCAACATTATTTAGAAGTCTTCAATTGACTCTGCCATAAGAACCTTATCATCTGCGAGCGCTAACCCACGCACCCTCACTGTTCCGAGATCCACACCTTCTTCGTCGAAGAGGGCCATTCTTAGACACTTGTCCATGTGAATGATCAATTCAGAAAACATTTTTTAAAATACCGTTTTCAATATGAACTTCACATGAACTGATAAGAAAATCCAGACGATAAGGTTGATATGGCAGAGTCAATCGGAGATTTGCAAAGAATGTTGAGCTAACTGAATACAAGCATGAAGAACATGGACGAACTCCCTAAGTGCCCGCTTCCTTGAAACGACCTAAGCAGCCTTCTCAAATGAGCGTTACTTTCCTAACTTCCGAACTAACCTTCATAAATTTCCGCTGCGTTCCTAACTGCCTGACCAATCGTCCTAATGCCTACTTCCTATAAAGTGCCAAACCAACCTCCCTAAATGTCCCCTACTCTCCTAATTGACCGACCAACCTCCATAAATTCCCGTTAGCCTAATGTTAATGATTTGCAACAAGAAATAAACATGTAATTTTAAATACGATTTAAATGATAGATAAATTATCAAACTCACCACCAGGTTCGGGAACAACGATCAAGATTAAGAATAGGGTACTAATCAGAATCATCATTTTTGTGGATTGGGAGGAAATCCACTCACTGAAAATTTTGATAAAAACGGAATATTCTTGAAAATGTTTCAGTTTATATACTAGTCACTATCTCATTTGGCCTTCCTAATTATTAGGCACTTTATCTGGATTGTATCACGCGTCTGATATGTTGAGTCGTTCAAGACCATAATGGAAAAAGAATTATAATATTGATTGAAGAAGATATCGTTACGAATGTGGTCAATATAATATTTTTTTGATCGAAGAAAATATTTCTTGTCTCGAGAAAATGTGCTAGATATAATTTTATACAACAAATTTTGAATGTCTTTCAGCTTCGAATTCAAGAAGGCTTTTTGACTTGATTTGTCGAAAGAACCGATAATTTGAAGGGTCATTTGGCTGAAGTGTTACATAAGAATTGACATTCTTTCTATTGATGATAAGTTTGATTTTTGGATCCCTCAATTTTTGGTAGGAGGATGCTTCAAGGAAAGGTACCAAAAAATAAATACCATTTCCAATTTCTTCGGCATATCCAATGATAAATTTGCCAGTATCATTCACTCCAACTTTGTGCTTGCCTGGCTGTAACCAAAGAGCTTGTGTTGGATGGAATTAGATTTGTTATCAACGAGTAATAATTTAAAGATTTCTCTTTCGTTTCGCAGCAACATCTGAACATTAATTCTGCAGAGAGAAATTATCAAGAACATAAGTATATGATCTGATCTCTCTAACCGTCAAACCAATCACTCTAAATGCCTGCTTCCTTGATTTAGTATCTTTGGAATCAGAAATAAATATGCACTGAAAATGCGGTTTAAATTATAGATGCACTCGTATCATAAAATTTCCCCCATCTTTAGGAAAAATCGTTAAGATTAAAAATAGGGTTACCAATCAGAATCCTTATTTTCTTGAATCTCATTTGGCCGCATAAATGATTGGGCACTTCAGATTGTAAAGCTACGAGGAAAAAATTTTGTTTATTTAAGCATTTGGAACTTCAAACACAAGATAATGAAAAATTTTAACAATTCATCTCTTTTACATAACATTATTCAGAATAGAAGTAATCTCTTCCAGTTATGTGTACTAACATAAACGCCGCGTTCTACCGACACTCGATGACTGTTTGGCACCACGCTCAGGGTTCATGCTCAGCTCTTTGCCCCTCTGACATTTGATAGCTTTGGAAACCCTGAATAATAATTCCCGTATCTGAAGGTCAAGAGAATGATAGCTCTTTGTGGATGTCTCACCAAAAATAACTCTTCATGCAGACTCAAGGAGTTCTACAGACACTCGATGTCTATTTGGCACCACGCTCAGGGAGCATGCCCAACTCCTGGAATTTTAATGGGCGGATGGAATCTGTTAATGAGTCCCTCAACGTTGCGATAAAATTGGCCAACATGGTCACATTCTCTACTGGAATTGTATGATCGAGGAACTTGAGGATGATTTTGATGTGGCTACGAGCACTCCTAGCCTTCACTATCCATCTAGTTTTTGTTTGCAAATATGATGCATTCGCTTCTCTGTAGAGAATTGATGCTTCCCGGGTTGGAGAATTGCTGGCATTCTTTACAAGCAGTCTAAATGCTTCAATAAAGCTGTAGCATCTCGATAGCTCCTATCAAGATCCAGGATTGACTCTTCTTGGAACCACTAAAGGAGCTCTGCCGACACTTGAGGATTGCTTAGGACTAGGCTAATAGATCGTCCTCTATACACTCAGTACACTAAGTTGACCCATTCATCTGTTTTTCTTTGAAGATTGGCATAATCATTTTGACCTATCAATAATAACGCTGTTTCGTTCACTTATTCTTTCTTCGTTTTATCATACTAAAGTTGACCTTGTCGCTTTCTTCGCTAAACATTTTCACTACGGTTGAAAAAACCAATGCACAAACCGTGCACCAGAATAACACTCAGTCTCCTGAGTTTCGTTGATGATTGAATTCCACACTTGACTTGACTTTCATGAAACCTTTATCTTGTTTTATCGGTGATAGACTGTTTCGTCCTGGTTTTCTGGTACACATTGATGGAGATGAAAATGCTGCTATTTGCGGAATAGCTATTGGAAGGCTTGGTGGATTTGATAGAACCCCACTGGTTGTTGAAGCTCAAACTAGATCGTGCGTCAATTAAAACTGATATCTTCGAGATGAAATAGCCCTAGTCAAACAGAATCCCTCTTTTATAAGAATGAATTTTGCGATAAATGATGTTGCGATACTTAACAATAAATTTCAGAATGATGTTGACAGAATGAGAGAGTGGTTTGAAGAAGAGTTGATCTTAGCTGTTGATAGAAGATATCGAGACGCTGCAGCTTTATTATAGTATCTAGGAATCTCTTAAGAAATGCCAGCACTCCTCCAGCCTGCATAGCATCAGTTCTCTAGAAAGGAGGCAAATGAATCCGGTTTGATAACGAAAACTAGATGGATAGTGGAGGTTAGAAACGCAATCATCAAAGCCATCTTCAAATTCTTTGGTCATACTACTTGGAAACACCAGAAACATCCGGAGACACCCCGAATTAGGCTTTCAATAATAATAATAATAAAAATAATAATAGATCTTCATTAAGATGGGAATTAGTTCAGATGCTCAGCTTCAACAGGAGGTCTGGAGCCAACTACTGGACATGCAAAACCACGGGCCTGGCAATTTAAGTTTTCAAGGCCAGAATCTTATATAAGAAAATCAGGAAGAAAAGTTCAATAACTGATTAATTACCAAAAATGTACTAGATTGAAGAAACTTGATTTTCCTCACATAAGTGCATTTTCTTGAGACATGATAAATTGTATTGGATCATGAAAATATTGTGTCATCCGTATTCGCACCGATAGGTAAGAAAAATTAACTAAGTTTTTTTTTGTAACAAAGGATAAACCCACGCATAATGAATTTTGGCAATAGTGTAACTAATGAATATTGTCAAAAATGTTTCAGTTTATATCAAAATAAAAATAAGAGGCAAGTCTGCCAACTTGCCTCTTATTCTTATTTTGATCCTTTTTGGTCCCAAATGATTAGTTCTGCAAAAAAAATATAAGTGAAATAACTATTCTATTAACTTCTACGTAGCAGCACCCGGGCTGCAATTTCAGACGAAGAAATGTGCTTCTCTGTTATTTTTATGACGTAGTTTTTACCATCTTTTCCCTCACTAACAAAGTATTCTTGTCCTTTCGTCCGTCAAAATAAAAGCCCCTAATAACTATTACTTTTGTAGCACCTCTTTCGAAATTATTTCGCACTTCATACCTTTCTCTTCTAATTTCATTTTTGTCTATTACCATCTACTGATCTTCTGGCGATGAGTCCTATATCTTGCAGATCCATAGAAGCTGATGCAGCTGCAGCTTTGTCAGATAAGTCCAGTCTGTCTCCCGTAATTGCAGTTCGTGGAAGAGCAACTTGCATTTGTATGGCTTTCCTCCATTTTTTCCGAGACAATGTACATTTTTAAATTTCGTCTTTTCTCGCGCTGATTTGTGTCCACTTTAATTTTACAGATTTTATAATTAGAGTCCGATTGACATTCTAACCTCCCAGGTAAAGGCTCAGCTCTAATTTCGATAAGTTTTTGTAGTACGTCTCGTCCCGTCCAGGAATTCAGAAATTTTATTCAGGGCCCTCTTTGATCGATGAGAAATATCTGTCAAGCAAAAGGCACATGATGGGACTACTGCAATAGCCGAAAATTGCGGCTGTTGATCACCGGATTAAGTTGAAGCTACATTTTGTTGATCCTGAAAACAGCGCTTCAAAACGTCCTCGTTAGTAGGAAGATTATTTTCATTCATATCTTTCGAAACACCAAATAATGAGCAAACAAAATGTGACATAGACGTAGATAACTTATCCTCAATATCCATTATTCATTCCATGAATGCACGTATAAGATTCTTGAACGATCAACTATTTCTATGTTCTGAAATTTTGCTCAAGTGGTTGCCGGCACCAAAAATGAAGAGCATACCTTCACGCTTAGCACATGATGTGCTTTTGACAAATCCATGGCAAAAACTACAATCGACTAATCATCCCTTACGTTAATTGTGAAGTTGACACAACCAAGTAAACTAGGAAGACTTAGTACTCTTCCGTACAGTCAAATGTGGAGAATGAGAGTGGCCATCAAGCAAGTAATGTGGCTTCTTCCAGCAGGTTTGCTCGATTCTCTGGAGCCAAGGTTGGCAAATGAGAGGACGTACATATGAGCCACTACAAACGCACCAATCCCCCCCGGCGATATGCTCAGAAAGGTTTGCTTTGAAATTGATAGGCCAGAGAAGAAGAGAATCATTCTGGTCTCCCTCTCTTGTCTACCCGAAGGTCCTAGGCTAGACAAGGACAGAGTGATGGGTCTGTCTCTTTCCTATCTATCTTGGGTGACCGATGGTGACAAAATCGAAGCAGCAGCTGGAACAGGGAGAGTATGCTGTAGGCATCTTCCTAGCCATGAAGGGTGCCTTCAGCCAGTATGCTGAAGAAGAAGCATGCTACGCCAAAGGTGACTTAGAGACATATGAGTCGAAGGCCTAGGCAGGGAAGCCGCGCCGGGAGAACTTCTAAATTTCACGAATAAGAAGCTGAGCAAACGCTTAGTTGATGAGAGGCTAAACTAGAAGATGCAAAAACGCAATATAAAGTAAAGGGCGCAATGACAATGTTTCAGAAAAGCATCGTCATGAGTGCATATGAAGTGTGTGGTACTGTGATCGTAGGAGGAATGACTGGCGATACTTGGTGGAACAATGGTAGCCGCGTGGCTGTTCACAAAAAAAGTCAAGCGTAGCTAAGAAAGTTAAATATGACACAAAAATCTTCTGATAGTTATTTTAAATATGTACACAAAAATACTCAGCCTTTTGACATGATTATTCATCTAATTTACTGTTAAGTAGGATAGGGCAATCTCAAAATAACTAGAACTGATAAAATACAAGTTAAATATTTTATTTGTATTTGTTGATTTTATTACAGACGATAATAATTACAATTTAATTTTACGCGAGTAAGCAAAAATCAGCTTGATCAGCGGGATTCGGATTAGCTATGGCATTACGAAGGCGGTCTGAATTGATGGGATTGAAGAACAGTTCATTCAGAGGGTCATCCGGCAGTATTGCCATATATGACGTGGCTGAATTGCCAATTATTCTTATTTTTATTCTTTGTGGGTTCAAGTGGAAGGGTTTATCTTCGACGAAGGGAAGTAACATATATGTATTTCTAGAATCTTCATTTCTGGCTTTTTCGGCATATCCAATGACGAATCTTCCAGTCTCATCTACTGCCACTTTGTGCTGGCCTCTCTGTGTTTTGACAAGTTGGATAGGATCTGTTTGTACTTGGTAACGACGAGTATAAACTTTGAGAGTTTGCTGTCCTCGGAAGGAAATTCTAAGCTTCAATTCTGCAACAACAAAAATATGAGTCAAATAACGATTGTATTAACGCCTAGCAGAACCGAGGCGGAATTTTCAAATCTGCTCTTATACTGACAATTAAAAACACGAAGTTAAGAAACAATTTCTTCGAATTATAGATATATTATCAAACTTACCACCATGTTTAGGAACGATCGCCAATATTAAAAATAAAGTACCAATCAGAATCCTCATTTTCGTAAATTAAAAGAAAATTCACTTAGTAAGAATTTTGTAAACTGAGAAATATTTTTGAGAATGGTTCATTTTATATACTATTCGCTATCTCAGTTAGCTTCCTAAATTATTAGCCACTTTAACTAGATTGTGAAGCCGCGAGAAAAACATTTCGTTTATTGAAACAGGTGGAGCTTCTAGCGCAAGATTATAAAACATTTTTACTGTAGAGAAACCATAATAAGAAATTATATACAGCAGTCAATATTAAGCAACAGTTACCTCCACCAACATAGGGTCAATATACAAGTAATCGCTCGAATGTGGAAGAATTAGAATAATTTCAAGAATTCATACATTCATTTACTTTACATTATCCGCGAAAAAAATAATCGCTTTCAGTCTTGCGCACTAACAAAAATGTTACGCAATTCGATAAAATTGAATGTTCTCTACCTCTCTCTCTCTCTCTCTCTAACTGCCCGACGAATGTACCTAAATTTCCGCAGACTTAATTTGGAATAGCAAATAAATATGCAATTGAAAATCAGTCTACAATCATGGATATATTAGTAAAGTTACCACCAGGCTTAGGAAGAATCGCCAGAAATAAAAATAGGATTCCAATCAGAGTTATCATTCTTGCGAATTGGAAGAAAATCCAGTTAGTGAGAATTTTTTGAAAAATTTGAATGAATACTGAATGTTCTTTAAAATGTTTGAGATGATGTCCTTTTTTTTGTTTGAAAAGGTGATTTGTAGAATGCTTCATGCACTGACTACATTTGAACTTTAGGAAAGAATCCTCAAGGGATGAAAAATTGGATGCTTGCTACATTCCTAATTGTCTGACCTGCTTCTCTAAATGCTCACTACCTGACTAGCCTGCCTAGACAATCTCCCTAAATGCTCGCTTTCTTCAAAATTAGTAGTTTTCTCCTAATCTTTGGGAGCTTACCGGTCTCTAAATTAATTAAGAGAATTTCGTTAGTAATCATTGACATTTTGCTCACTAATTTATAGATTCAAAGACGCTTCTTCCACTGGGCCGGGGCTTCCAATTCCTCTTACCACTATCAATATCGAAACTAAACTCTAATCCGCAACACTACTTCGTGATTCTTCTTCTTCAGGAGTCATTCTTTGGCTATTTGATACCCTATGTAAATAGCTCTCTCTCAGATCTTCCAGCTTCTTTATCTATTTCTCCTACGACCATTTTCATTCCGAAACCATTTCAGTCATTCGGGATCTCACCACTTTATTCCATTTCCACTCCTTTTTAATCCTTTTCATTAACTATGATCCCCCCTGCCTCTTAACTATTCTATACCAGCTCCTGTACCTTGAATCAGCGATTTTTCACCATCTATCCTTCCCTTGACTTGACTTCATTTCTTCCTCAGTTTCCTACCACTCTCTACCCTTCACTTGCATGCCATATTAAAACCTCATTTCACATCTTTTATCATCCCATTCTGAACGCCTCACGTTATCCCGCTTCTCTTCATCCATCACCTCCTGGGTACATGCTTGTGAAATTTTTCTTGCCTCTCCCCTTCTCAGTTTCTCTTCGAAGTTCCAGGATCTTTCCACTTAGCTTACCGCCATTTTTTCTCGTCCCATATCTTCCTTTAGCATATAACCTGGGCAGCTCCAACTCACCCTCGCAACCCATCTTGGAAATATCTAATGCAAACTTTCCACTCTCTTATGTTCCTTTCATCCCGAAATTTCCACTCTATAGCTTAAAACTAAACATATCAACACATCGATCATCCGCACACACATCTCCTTGTCGTCCTTTGACCTTCTCTTTCCTATATCCCTCACTTGTCCCATTGCTATACCGGCGAATTCTAATCTCTTTCTTACCTGCATCTCGCTTCTTTGTCTCGTTCCGAACCAAAATCCTAGATAGCAAAACTCATCCACCAACTCCAGCACCACGCTATTCATCATCCGCTGGCAGCACTACAAATCTGCAGATGCTAGTGAATAGACTTTGCCTGTTCCTAATGTTGTGCCTTCTCCTTCTTTCCTCTACAATTTCTCCTCTAAGTCTACTAGAAGAATACTAAATAACAGTCTACAAACAGTGCGAATGGTTTTCCTTTCTTTCGTCCTAGGTTCCTATTGATTTTCTAAAACCCGTTTGGTATTTGAATACCTAGGAGTAATCCTGGATAGCAAATTAAACTGAGCAAAATATTTTGAGACATAATGCAAGAAGTTTTTCACGACGTTCTGTATGTGTAGGCGAGCCTTAGGTTCAGCGTAGGGTCGAGGACCAGAAATGTTTGCACAAGACTACTCCGCTGTCCTTAAACCAAGGTTCCTATGTGCGACCGTGGTCGGATGGTCATTTGTAGAACTCAAAACGATGCAGGACAGGCTGCGAAGATTAAAGAAGCTAGCATTCTGGGCGTTACGGAAGCAGTGAGGTCTACGTTCACGGTGGTGATAGGATACACGCTCTGTGAAGCGCCCCTACAAGTTTTGATCACCGACCGGTGGTTCATGCGAAGGGCCGCCTGGCAAGAACAAAGAGATAGACTTGAGGGACTTAAGACATTAGGCTTCCAAGTGAAATAAGCCCACTGCCAGTAAACGAGAAAAAGCGGTTAGGAATCCTACTCGGGTGGTATATCACCGTCTTTGAGGCAGATGCCCTGGCCGTTCTTTGCTGCGCTGAGATATTAATAGAAGAAATCGCTGTTGGTAGGCGGATTACAGTCTGCTCGGAGAGCCAAGCGACATTAACTGCATTCGGAAAACCAGTTACACAATCAGAGCTGGCTTGAGAATGCAAAAAGGCGTCTTGCTGCAATTAATGTTCATTAAATTAAAATGTTCATTAAAAGCAGGATCTGGACGGAGCAATGGTAACACTGAGGACAAACCCAGTGTTGTTGACTGGAACAACACCCAGGGTTGCCGATAGTCAGCTTGAACTATCACTTGCACAAGATGGGGTTCAACCCCATGACACAGTGCAGGGAATGGTGCAGAGATGATAAAACGTCCCTGCACATCTTATTCCAGTGCGCAGTGGTCAAAATAGAGAACTTGCAGGAACCAGAAGTACAATCAGAAAATAGTATGATGAGCAAACGCTTAGTTGCTGAGAGGCTAAAGAAGAAGATGCAAATACGCAATATAATGTGGAGGGTGCAATGAAAGTGTTTCAGAGGAGCATATTCATGAGTGCATATGAAGTGTGTGGTACTGTAATCGTAGGAAGAATGACTGGCGATGCTTGGTGGAACGATGATAGCTAAGTGGCTGTTGAAAAAAGGCAAGCGTGGCTGATAAAGTTGAATATTACACGTCTTAGTCTTACTTTCAGATATGATCGGGAAATTTTGGAATAATGAAAAATAATGAAATACAACTTGAATATTTTATTTTCATTTGTTGATTTTATTACATCAAGCAACAGCAGCTTGATCAGCGGGATTCGGAATAGCTATGACATCACGAAGGTGGTCTGGATTGATGGGCTTGAAGAACAGGTACTTCAGAGGGTCTTCTGGCAGTATTACCATATAAGTTGTGGCTGAATTGCCAATTATTCTTATCTTTATTCTTTGTGGGTTCATTTCAAAGGGTTTGTCTTCGACGTACGGAAATAAAATATATGTACCTCTATAATCTTCATTTCTAGCTTCTTCGGCATATCCAATGATGAATTGGCCAGTCTCATCTACTGCCACTTTGTGCTGGCCTTTCTGTGTTCTGACAAGTTGAATAGGTTTTGTGTTTACTTGGTAAAAACGAGTATAAACTTCGAGAAATTTCTGTTTTCGGAAGGAAGTTCTAAGCTTCAATTCTGCAACAAAAAATTGTGAGTACAATAACAATTGTATTAACAACTAGCAGCACCCAGGCGGACTGGGGCGCAGTTTGACCCCAATCCACAGTTTCTTCGAATTTTAGATATATTATTAAACTTACCTCCAGGTTTGGGAATTATCGCCAAAATCAAAAATAAGGTACCTATCGGAATCCTCATTTTCGTGAATCGAAAGAAAATTCACTTAGTTAGAATTTTATTAATTAAGGAATATTTTTTTAAATGATTCATTTTATATACTATTCGTTATCTCATTTGGCCTTCTGAATTATCAAACACTTTACCTAGATTGTAAAGCCACGAGGAAAACATATCGTTTATTGAAACAGGTGGAGCTTCAAGCGCAAGATTATGAAACATTTTTACTTCAGTGAAACCATAATAAAAAATATATTGTAGTCAAGATTACGCGGTAGTCAAATACCTTTAAATGTCTATCAAGCAGAATTAAATTAAAAATATTTCAATTTCAATTTGAAATTCTTTTATTCTGTTTATAAAAGATTCAAGGTTAAAAATGTAAGTTTGGAATTGATGTATGCAATTATTAATGGTCAGGGAAAATGAAAAATTATTCAAGGAAAAATCAGGGAATTTTTAAAATGGAGTTTTGCGGTAACCCTGGAATAACATTCTTGTTGGTAATTTATTCGCCTTGTGTTTATATTCACATTACTTTTTTTGCAAATTCTTCCTCGTGATAATTATCTTTTTAGATATGAAATTTATCATTTGTTTGAAAATTTAACAGGTTTGTTCGGAAATAATTCTTTTTGGTTAAAAATTCAACTATCTCATAGAAAATTAACTTGTTTAAAATTCATATTTTGGTATTGAAAAGTCAACTGAAATCTTTCTTGGATGAAAATTCAACTATTTATTCGTAAATTGGTTTACTTAATTAAAAAATTCACTGTTTTAGTGGAAATGATATTTTTTTGGACAAAAATAAAACTATTCGGTAGAAGATTCAATAATTTTGTTAAAAAGTCATCCTTTTTGGTTAAAAATTCAACTGTTTACACATTACACATTTTAATGTTATACATCCTAACTCAAGTGTTTCTTCATGGAACTTTTAATATTTTTTAAATTTGATTTTTTGAGTTGAAAATTTATCTCTTTCAGTAGAAATTTCACTCTTCTGGGTCAAAATGCAACTAGTTGATGGCAGATTCAATAATTTTCCTAAAAAGTAATTTTTTGTTGTTGAAAATTCAACTGTTTTGTTGAAAATTCAAGTATCTTTGAGAAAAATTTACTTCTTATTTATAACTCATATTTAAATTTTTGAAAGTGAAATTAAAATCATTTTTGGATGAGAATTCAATCTTTTTCAAATTTGTGTTTTCGAATTAAAAATCTGGCTGCCTGTCTGTATGTTTGTCTGTTTGTTAGAATCGGGCTCTTTATGTATCCTAAAATGAAGATGATGTTCGATAGCCAGCCATTTTGAGAAAAAAATCCAAAAGGGAGCAACATTTTGAAGGAATATATTACTCATTCTACGGTTCAGGGCTAAAAAATGAATGAGAGCATCATTTGTTTAGTGATATGAAAGGAAAATCGTTTAATTCCTGGGTTCAAGCCAACCCAGTGGCGTACAGAAGAAGTTTCTTGTGGTTAACGGTTATCGGTGGTTAACACTGCCCTATAAAAAAAATTATAGATTTGAATAAGCCGTGATAAAAGAAAATAAAATCCGACCTCAATAAGCACAATAATTCGAAATAAACTTAAAGGCAATACCCCCACCACGGTCCACCTAACTAACTCACTGTGGGTGAAGCCGTGAGCAGAAGTTGAACTTGTCTTCCGTGGAGCCACACTTGGCACATGGCTTGTTGACCGTTTTGCCCCAATACTGAGGGGTGCGAGCCGTCCTGTAGGTTGGGTCCTCCCTAAGCCTCCGCTGAACCCTCTCCATAAGCGAAAGCCCAGCAGGGGAGACTCCGCTTCCGAAAAAGCAGCCGCCTGAGGGGGTTGGTGGGGGATTGTTGGATCCATAGGCGCGGCTGGCACTTCCGACTCACGCTTCACTTCCTGGACCAAGGCTGCTAGCGCAGCATTCCGATTCATCGGCCTGTTCAGAGTCTGAACTGGAATCCGACGTGGTCTTCCTCTCCTGCTCCTCCACGGAGAAAATCACGCCCCGATCGTACAGAGCTTCCAAGGTTAGATGGCTCTCGTCTGGTAGCCCGCTCACGTACTCCAGGTATCTTGCCTTTTGGTCCTTCGTCCGAGGATCCAATAGAGTGGCGTACTCCCTTACTCGATTGAGGAACAGCCAGCTCCTCTCCGTCCGGATGATCGCCCGACCATCGTCCAAGCGCCAGCCGACCATCTCGTCGCGGAATCCCTTCACCAGGAACATCTGAAATTCAAATTCCTTATTGTAAATAAACCGAAAATTCCTCATTGGTCTTATTAAACAAAGCTAACTATTGATAGCGCAGTCCCCGGAATTATATCCTGCCAACCCTTAAATCCTACTATCTCCTCAATTAATTCATCCTCCGTAGGAATATGAGCGGTTCCGAAGTCTCTTATGGCTCGGGCCCTCATCAACGTCCTGATCATTCGGGCGTTTACGAGTAGGTATCGCGACCCAACCCATTTCGTCCTCCGGTTCCCCTTGTGCGACCGGTTCCCCTTCCCCATCCGAGTCATGAATCCCGAGAAGGTCCCGGTCCAAGGCTGCCGCCTCCTCCGGCGTAAGTTCATCATCCTCTGGTTGGTCGCGGTCCACGTATTTGAACAACTTAGAAACGTAATATCTCCCCTTTAGACCACCCTCTTGGGATGCTAATTCATAAACGCCGGGTGAGCAAACCTTAACGACCACGTACTGCCCTTTGATTGGTTTCATCAACTTACTCGAGGCACTCTGGCTCTCACGAGAATAAAAGTGTGTTTACAAGATCTCCTACTTTGAAAGTAACATCTCTGCGACCCCGGTTGTAGTATTGGGATTGTCACAGAAATGCCTGATCTTGATGTTCAGCGATTAAGTCCCTTAGGTGAGTGAGCCTTGACATTCTAGTTGCCCAACCTTCAGCGTCGGGTGGGGGCAACTCTGCCTCCCCCTTCAGAGAGCGTCGAAGCAGGTTCCTAGGCCGTAGCTCCCGTTCCATATTTAAAAACTCTGGGGTACACCGTGTAGCGCTGTGCATGGACGTATTGTACGCGAACATAAATACTTTCAGGTGCACGTCCCATTCCCGGTGATCCTGCTCTACGAATGCGACTATCATAGTCTCAAGGACTCGAATAGTCCTTTCGACAGGATTCGCCTGGGCGTCGTATACCGGGCTGAAAGAGCGGTGGATTCTATATTCCGTAGCCATCTTGTCCAACAAATTATTGGCATATTCCGTGCCCCGATCCAAATGAAGTACTTCCGGTGTTCCCCATCTACAGATTATTAAATCTTCGAAGGTGTATTTTACGTTGGCAGCATTCGCCTCTCTTAGGGGGGCTACCTCCATCCATTTGCTAAAAAGGTCCTGGTATACTACCAGATATTGATGACCTTTTTTACTCTTTGGAAATGGGTCCATCACGTCCGTGGCAAATACAGCCCACGGCTCTTGACCTGAACGATGGCCTACTAAACCTTTCGGGCCTGACTGGTCCGATTATGTTAGTTGACAGGTTTCACGCCTGTTGATGAAGGTGCTAATATCTTTGAAAATTCCTGGCCAATAGTAGCGCAACTTTGCTCTCTAGAATGTATTCTCAATGCCCTTGTGGCCAGATTCGGGATTCTCATGTACTTCCCTCATCACATTATTAATCTGGTCCACTTTCCTACTCCTATACTTAGTAGGCGTGTTGATGACTTCCTGACGAAACCTCTCGTACCATTCGTCTTCCACCAGCTCTCTATCATGGCCAACTCAAGGTCCTCCTCATCTTCATAGAACCGCGAAAGTGCGTCCGGAATATGGTGCATGGCCCCTTTCCTATGCACTACCTCGAAGTCATACTCTAACAGGTCGAGTGACCATCTTGCTAATCTGCCAGTTGGACTCCGAAGATTACAGAGCCATCTTAGACTGCTATAGTCGGTGATGACGTTAAAATGATACCCCTCTAGATAGTATCTAGATTTATGAATCGCCCAGACGACAGCTAGGCATTCACGCTCCATGGTGGAGTAATTACGCTCAGCCTTAGACAGAATTCTATTGGCATAAGCTATTACTTTTTCTTTACCACCCTGCTCTTGAGTGACTACTACACCCAGACCAGTATCCTGGCATAGTCTTTCATGAAACGCCTGTGCCAAGATGTTGCTCCTATGGAACGACGGACTTGTCTCAATCTAGTCGGTCGAGGGTATTCCAATATTTGCCGTAACTTATCCTCATCGACGTTGAGTCCTGTCTGATTCACTAAAAATCCCAAATATTGGACTTGCAGCTTACAGAAGTTGCATTTATCAGGGTTGATAGTCAACCCAGCTTCCCGAACACCTTCAATAGTTTTCTCTAACCAATAAAGATGTTCTTTGAACGTTTTGGTAACGACTATTATGTCGTCCAAATACGCGAACACGTGCGGCCTCAATTCCGGTGTCATCACTTTGTCCATTACCCGCTGGAACGTCGCAGGTGCTCCCGTAAGTCCGAATAGCATCCGCCGGTATTGGAAGAGACCCTTTCCAGGTATGATGGAGGCGGCCTTCTCTCTGCTCTCCTGAGTCAAAGGAATCTGATGATACGCCTTGCTTAAGTCCAGTGTCGAAATATATCGAGCTGAACTCAATTTATCTAGTATTTCCGTCATCGACTTTTAAAGCGGCTTTTAAACAGCAGCCAAGGCTCCTCACAAGGCGCTTCGGATGTCAAATAAAATCAGGAGCAACTTGTTTCCTTCAGTCTACGTACAAAATCAGGAAGAATTGGAAATACATTCCCTAGAAGAGGTAGTCAACACGGCAGAATCATCTGGAACAGCAGGGCCTTACTTTCGCGCAGATGGCAAAGAGAATTGTCATTACGTCAGGTTATCCTGACCTTAAAAAAAACCGCAGAGTTTTTGCGAAGGGCTCTGATTATTTCATACAGAAATAATTTCCCTAGAGGTATAACTAAGACTAGGAAAGGTGCAGAGTGTTGGAACACCCGCCTGGAGAGACGTCGTAAAAAGAGTGAAGCGTTTTACAACAGGGGAAACAGAACCAGAGTGCCTCTAGACTGGGACATCTGTAAGACGACTCATTGCGAATCGAATAAAAATACAAGGATGTACAAACAGGAAGATTGTATGGGCTTCTGCGAGAAATCTTGAAATAATCCGGTTACGACGAGGCTCCACAAGATGCTGGCAAAAACCTGACTTCTTATGTTTTCAGCGAACTCAGGCCGACTGTAATTTCACCGCCAAGGTCGTTGATATCAAGAAGATAAAATGGGAAACTGAATCTGTTGGAAATATAAAATGCTCTCAACTCTTCCATGAATATTTATTATTTAAAAAAAATCCACGTTAAATTTATTGCAACATGGTAGCATAGTGTGGTTACTGAAATTATTAAATTAAAGTGGATAGTTATTATTTCGTAATCAGCATGCTCATTGTATTCTACACCGGTAGCCAAAAAAATGGATTCCAAGCTTGTTTTGCCAACGCTGACATCGGAGAAGTTTCAGAGGTGGAAGTACGAGGTGCAGCTTGCTCTTGAATCTTAGGAGATTTTCGGGGTGGTAGATGGCTTAGGCGAGAGCCGTCGTTAGTTCTACTCTAGAAGAATTATACCATTCAATGATTAGATCATGTTCTATTGCTAAAGAAATGTGGACGAAGTTAATTGGCCTTTTTGAACGAAGTACGACAAACAGGAAAGTTCTTGCCGAACAAGAATATCATGCGTACAAATTTTCTTCTGGTATGTCAACTTCAACATATATGAGTGGGCTAAACATTATCATGCCAAAGTTAAGAGCACTTGGAGAGAATATAGAAGAAAATTCTATTATTGCTAAAATCATTAACGACCTTGCAACAGAATTTGAACATTTTAAGTATTCGTGGAATTTAGCATTTTCTACAAATGATCAGTTGACTCGGGAAATACTAGACTAGCAGCTGTTAATGGTTAAGGCAAGTTTTAGTCAAGAAAGATTTTCCGTTAAAAGTGAAGCCTTTTTGTCTAAAAAAGAAGCATCTAGGGACAAATTAAAGGGCGTCCAAAGAAAGGTAATCACTTGTTATCATTGTCAAGAAGAAGGTCAATTCAAAAGAGGCAGTCCGAAATTCAAGAGGGGAAATTCACAGAATGCACGTTTTCGAAGAAATCCGAATTCTAATTCAAGATTCCATTTATCCAAGTTTTCCGCAGGTCATTTTGCTAAAGTGGCTTCAGATGAGACTAAAGAAACGTGGTATGCTGATTCAGGTGCCTCATATCACATGACGTATCATCGAGAATGGTTGATTCTTATGAGTTACTAGATGAGAAAATTGAAATTGAAGTGGCTAATAGGAAACTGTTGATAGGAATCGGAATAGTTTGTTTGGCGATGCACCTGTAACTTGGATGTCAAAGAAACAACAAGTGGTTGCTCAAAGTACAACAGAAGCTGAGTATATTGCTTTAGCAGAAGCAGAAAAAGAGGCCACATGGCCACACTTCACTTCATGTTTTGTCAAAAAGTCTGTCAACATTGCTTTCCAGAAAGAATGAAAATATTTCAGAAGAGCATGGTCATGAATGCATATGAAGTGTGTGGTACTGTGATCGTAGGAGGAATGACTGGTGACGCTTGATGGAACGATTGTAGCCGTGTGGCTCTTAACGAAAAAAGCAATCATAGCTAAGAAAGTTAAATATGACACGTTTTATTTAGCGATGATAAGAGAATTAGGCGAGGAAATGATCATATTTCACAATCCCTATTATGTTAAACAATTTTGACTTTCAATCTTCCACCAATTTCACAGAATTAAACTTTTTTGCAATCAGTATAATAAATTGAGTACACCACGCCTGGTAAATGTTCAGTTTAATCAAGTCTTTGTTTGCCAAAAGAAAATAATCCAGATTATGGTTATTTTCAGAATAAACTTCAAAATAAACGCAAAAATAATCAGCCTTTTGGCATTATTACTCATCTAATTTACTGTCAGGTAGGGTGGGAAAATTTCGAAATAATGTAAAATAATGAAATACAAGTTGAATATTTTATTTTTATTTGTTGATTTTATTACTGAGATGTAGTTACACTTTTTGGACATTCAAATTGAAAAACGTATTTTCAACGGCTGCAACCGAATTCTAATCGAAAGCGCAAGCATTTGCCTGGGCCTTTCGCCAAGGGAGAGGAAAACTGCAGAAAACTTTTCTCGAGCGCAGCCGGTTACTGACATTCCATATTGTTGAGTGTAGACGTTTATTTAGCATATGAATAAAATATATTTCTACGTCAGTAAACTAAAATAATTCTTTATGGTGAAACTACATCAAGCAACAGCAGTTTGATCAGCGGGATTCGCAATAGCTATGACATCACGAAGGTGGTCTGGATTGATGGGCTTGAAGAACACGTATTTCAGAGGGTCTTCCGGCAGAATTATCATATACGTTGTGGCTGAATTGCCAAATATTCTTATTTTTATTCTTTGAGGGTTCATTTCAAAGGGTTTGTCTTCGATGTAGGGAAATAAAATATATATTCCTCTATAATCTTCATTCCTAGCTTCTTCGGCATATCCAATGACGAATCTGCCAGTCTCATCTACTGCCACTTTGTGCTCGCCTTTCTGTGATCTGACAAGTTGAATAGGATTTGTATGTACTTCGTAAAAACGAGTATAAACTTCAAGAAGTTTCTGTTTCCGGGAGGAAGTTCTGAACTTCAATTCTGCAACAAAAAATTGCGAGTAAAATAACAATTGTATTGACAAATAGCAACACCATTGTGGACTGGAGCTCGGTTTGACCTCAATCTACTCTTCAGCACGGGATTTGAAAATAGGATACGCAAAATATGATACCGAAAAAAAGAGATCTTCATTTTGATGTGTGATAATCGTAGCGTTCGATTGATAATAGATACTTTTGCATTAAACAAAAAATACGATGTTGCAGAAACAATTTTTTCGAATTATAGATATATTATTAAACTTGCCACCAGGGTTAGGAATTATCGCCAAAATTGAAAATAAAGTATCAATCGGAATCCTCATTTTCTTAAATTATAAGAAAATTCACCCAGTGAGAATTTCGTTGATTAAGGAATAGTTTTGAAAATCGTTCATTTCATATACTATTTGCTATCTCATTAGGCCTTCTAAATTATTAGCCACTTTATCTAGATTGGAAAGCCACTAGGAAAACATTTTGTTTATTGAAACAGGCAGAGCTTCGAGCGCAAGATTATAAAGCATTTTTACTTTATTGAAACCATAATAATAAATATACAGCAGTCAATATTACGCATTAGTCATTTTTCGGGATTGGCAATGTTTAGCTCATTGAATTTAATAGATTTTTTATAAAATGTGTGACACGCACTAAACGTTATTTGGCGTTCTCGACATAGAAAGCGCGTGAAATGATGGTCAGCCACCGATAAACGCGTTCAGCGAGCACCACCAGGTCGAGTCAAAAGGGCACGTGATTCGAAGTGGCCAATGGGATAGACCAGCGGTCCCCGCCGCAGGACCGTCAAACACCGCCCAGCGCAAGCCAGGGAGGGGAGCGGACCATAAGAGGACGCGCACGGCCAGAGAACGACAATCGTGCGCCAGCTTGACTGGCGAGCAATCGCCTTTGGAACGTAGAGGCATCCACCAGTTTTATCTGGAGCGTTCCTCAATTAACTTAGTTTTGCTAAAAGATAAGCCGTCCAAATCCCCGACAACAAGAGGGCATCAAGCGGGCAGCCTGGTTTCCGGCGTTCACAGATGACACGTACCTACAGTCGCCGGCATTCTCATTTCTCCCGTAATCTGAGCGAGAGCATTTAACTCACCTTTTACAGGAACGAACCGTTAGGAACATAGACAAGAAATTATTACATGTCATTATAAAGAACGAAAAAGTTTTCTCCGACAAGCCTGGATGTACAACGGTCTACAAACATTCAATTGTTTTGACTTCCGACAAACATATCATTCGAAGAAATTACCAATTTCCTATCGCTAAATTGGACGCGACACGCAAGGCAATTGATGAGATGTTGCAGTTAGGTATAATTGAGCCATCGAAAAGTCCATATTGCAACCCGCTGAGGATAGTGGACAAGAAGGACAGTAAAGTACGACCATGCCTGGACGCACGATTCATCAACAAATATATCAACCCGGAAGTGAAGGCCCCGTTCCACTCGACGATTGATTTAGAACCACAACAATACAAAATTTTTTACAACGACAGACATGACGTTGGGGTATTACCAAATCCCACTAGAGAAGGAATCGAAAAAATAACGGCATTTGTGTTTGATGGAAAAGCGTACCAATTCACAAGAGTACTATCCGGCCTAAAAATTGCAGGAAACGCGTTCTTGAGAGCAATGAACACAGCGATACAACCAAACACAACACCGTATGCAACAACATACATTGAGAACACATTAATCGCATCAGAGACATTTCAAGACCATATAAATCACGTAGACGATTACCCACGGATAGAGGAAGCTGGGTTCACGATCAACTTTGAAAAGTGCAATTTTTGCAAACCAGAAAAGGATTACCTTGGATTCCGAATTTCGCAGCAAGGAGTTGAACCAAATCCAGACAGAATAAAAGTAATCCAAGACATTCCAACACCAAAAACACGCAAAAATTTACAAAGCGCACTAGGTTCCTTCGGATACTAACGAAAATTCAGTAGAGAACATGCAAGGTTCGTAAATGATTTTAGAGATATACTAAGTAAAAAAACAGACTCAAATATAACAACACAAGAATGCACAGGTTTCACCCCACACGAGCTACACTTTGGAGAAAAGGCTAACAACAAGATAAGAAAAGCAAAAGAGGATATGATACCAGCAGCGGAACAACGTGGCAGAAGACAATCACAACCATCTAACATCACACTGAACGTAGGTGATCAAGTACTACTCAGAATACCACGACAGTATAGCAAACAGGACGAAGAAATCGACACATTTTTTACATTTTTTACGGACCGTCTGGGTGCATAAGATCATCAATGACAATGCAGCACAGCTAACAGACCCAACACAGAATAACAAGATAAAAGGCACATTCAACAGACGTTATTTGATAAAGTACATTTCAAGAAATTAATTGTTTTCCGTTCATAAGGGATTCGTATGAGGATGGTGCGAATGCGAACAAAAAAAAACAAGTATTTACTTTGGGATTTATGGTAATTGCTTAAACAATTTTTATAAACAAATTCACAGTTCGGCGATTTTTCAATGAATAGGCTCAAAATTTGTGTACGAATTAAACTAAGAATGTCTTTCCGATGACTCTTTGTCATGATACATTCCAAATTGACAATCATTATTTATTCATCATTGAAGCAATTTTCATAAACAAATTCACTATGATGCTTTGCGAATTGACAACAATGATTCATTTTATAAATAATGTTTATAAACAAATTCGCAGTTACGATGAATCGTCTCAATTTTCGTATTCGTGGTGAACGTCCGGGAATACTGCGTGCTGTTGGCCCGTCGTGGATGTGGTGGGCCCACACTGGTAGTAAATATACACCTAGAAACACTGCTTGAATTGGGTAGTGAGGCAATGAACTTTTGAGTTCGAACTGCTATCAATTTTTTTTTTTTTTTTTTATACGCTAAACTTTTTTTGTGGAATTGAGTAAAACTTGTCGGCTTCTATTCGCAACGTAGCGTAGACAAAATACATATTTTTATAACAATTTCCATAACAATTGTTTAAATAATGAATAATTATTGTCAATTTGCAAAGTATCATAGTGAAGAATCATCGGAAAGACATCCCTAGTTGATTCCGCGAACAAAAATTGAGCCTGTTAATTGAAAAATCGCCAAACTGTGAATTTGTTTATAAAAATTGTTAGTAGATACTGTAGGAATTAATTCGGATTTTTTGGTCCAAAAATAATTTGGGTCAAAAACTGGCCATAGAGACCCTCCCCTTCTTTTATCGAGATTCCGAAGACAATTTAAAATGATTTTTCATTCAAGAAAATTAATTTCATGAAAATATTTGAAGAGATTTCCAAACATATCAAAAGCCTTAAAACAAATTAATAAATAAATCGTAATTAGAATTTTTTATTTTTCATGAAAAATTATTTTTTCCCTTAATTATAATTTTTTTACTTTTTTTCTTTTTTGACTGAAAAATCTGTTTTGATCGAAAATTTAACTGTTTTGTTGAAGATTCGTCTTCCTGGTACAAAAATGTATTAACTGTTTTCCTATTTAAAATTGAAATCTCTCCAGTTGAAATATCAAACTATTACATTTTTCGTTGTAACATTTTTTTTTGCAGAAAAATTAATCTTCTGCGTAGGATTCACCTATTTTATTATAAATTCGTGTTTTTTGATGAATTAAAAAAATTTAAAGAGAATTAATTTTTTTTTAATTCCTAGCAAAATTTTGAATGTTTTTTTAAAATTAGCTTCAAGAAGATATTTTCAAAGATGTCAAAGCATTTTTTTGAGATTTTCATAATTGTCAAGAAATAATGTGGAAGGTTTCAAGGCAATTTTTTGTTGATGGATTTTTCAAAAAATTGAGGACAAATTCGGACCGTTTTAAAAGATGTTTAGAATATTTTTTGAAATCTCAAATATAATTTAAAGTTTTGAGAGATTTTCAAAATAGTAAAAAAAATCGGAAAGATTTTGATGCAATTTTAGGAATAATGCGAATCAGTTCAAAATAATCGAAAAATTTGAACTGATTATAATTATTATATTAACTTATGATTAATAAATTGTAAATCATTATAATAATTACAGTTGTAGAATAATTTGAATTGATAAGAAATAACAAAAAGATCAAAGTGGGCCATAAAAAATATTTTCACTTTCGTTTTCTAAAAATATGTTGTTTTCGAAAATGTGGTGTTTATTCACGAAAATGTGTTATCGTCGAAACTGAATTACCTTGCAGCAAGAGAATATCGAACAAACGTTTCCCGTATTGAATATCTTTGTTATTGGAATAAATAAATAATCGAATATAACATAATATATAATATAACAAATATTTTCATCAAATATATGTATTATTTATTGTCTTTCAATCAGTATTGTTTATTTATAACAAATAGATTAATTAAATATTTTGATGAAATACAATTTGTTGTGTTCACTGTATTTTTTAAATTATGGATTTCCTGATAAAAATCTGTATAATGTATATTTCTAAAGATTCCGAAGAAAAAAAATTAGAAGCTTTCCAAGAGGTTTGAAATATTCCAAAAGAATTAATTTCAATGTGATTTTTTCCTTGCAAAAGAATTTCCGGCAAAGTTTTGAACTTTTGCGAACATTTTAGAATATTTTCAATAATTTGAGGAAATTTTTCGAAATTTCCTAAATGTGGATTTCTGGAAGGTTTCTCAAACCCTTCAAAAATTTCTAGACTGAACCTTACCATTTACCATTTATTTTTAAAGATAGTGCGGAATATTTTCTTTATTGTAAGTTTGTTTTTCATTTTTCACAAAGTTGAAATGGGAGAGAAAAAAAGTTTCTACAAAAAAATTGTGATCATTACCTTTCCTGCTGACTTAATTTGGAACAGGAAATAAATAAGCAATTGAGAATGAGTTCAGAATTTTGGATTTATTAGTAAACTTACCACCAGGCTCAGGAAGAATCGCCAAAAATAAAAATAGGGTTTCCATCAGAGTTATCATTTTCGCAAATTAAAAGGAAATCCAGTTAGTAAGAATTTTTTTAAAAAATTTGGATAAATAAAGAATGTTCTTCGAAATGTTTGAGTTTATGTACTATTTGGAATCTGATTCAGCCTTCCCAATTATCAGGAAAATCCTCTACATTTCAGGTCAAGATTCCAAGATTTAATGTAATGGAATAGTCACGATGACTCGAGAGTTTTACAACTAGAATCATTTTAAAATTTGCTCTCATTCCCTTATTTTTCTCCGTCTTTTTTATGCTATTAATAATACAGGAAGTATTGTTTGAATTGCTTGCAACTTCATGCTTAAAAGAAACAGAAAATCATCAAGTAGAAAAAACCGAGATGTGCAAGACACGGATCCGACTCAAAATTTACGGGTTCATTAATTTTGAATTTTATTATTAAATTTTCAGTAAGATTAATTAATTTCCATCAAAGAGAAAAAAAACTGTTGAATTAAACCAAATATAAAAATTTTCATTAGAATTACATTTTCAATCAAGAAAGAGTTTCCAATTAATGAAGAAAGACAATATCTAAAATGTTAAAATGTTCAACTATTTCGTTAATATATATTTAAATTATTTTTTCGAATGAAAATTTAACTATTCCATGTTTGGTTGAACATTTTTCTTATTTTGTTGAAAATTCAACTATTCGGTTCAAAATTCATTCAAGAAAATAAATGAATTTTCAACTGAAAAATAATAAATTTCTAGCAAAAATGAAATAGCTACATTTTTGAATAAAAAAATTCATTTTCAACAACAAAAACTAATTTTTTACCAAATTCGTTAAATTTGTCAAGAAAAGAATGAACTTTTAACTGAAATGCTATATCTTCAAATAAAAAGATCAATTTTGAACCAAACAGATGAATCTTCAACCAAAAAAATTAAATTTTCATCAAACGAAAAAAAAATCGACGAAAAATTGAATAGTTTGAAAAAATAGATGAATTTTCAACTAAGAAAAAAATTTTGACAAAAATAAAATAGTTTAATTTGAAGTTAAAGAAATAAGTTTTTGAGCAAATAAAGTCAGTTTTTATGGAAATAGTTCAAATTTCTAACAAACGCTTGAATTTTTAACCAAAAAGATTTAATTTCGATTAAAAAAAATTTCGACGAGAAATGGAATAGTTGAATGTTTAGTTTAAGAAAAATTAACTTTCAATTGATAAAAATAAATAATTTTCAACAATATGCATGAATTCTCAAATAATTATTTTTATTTTCAATGATCTTTCCAAACAAAAATGTTAAATATATTCAGACTGATATAATTGAATTTTCAATCAAGAAAGTGAATTAGTCACTAAGTAACAATTATAATTCTTTTTTAATTTATATATTTTTTTTTATATATTTATAAACAATTTTTTCATAAAATTATGAAATACTATGCAACAAACATGGTATAGTTAAATTTTTGGTTAAAGAATAAAGACTTTTCAATAGAAAAAAAAACTAATTTTCAACACAAAAATTACTTTTCTACCAAATAAGTATAATTTTTAATGAAGTCATGATTTTTCAACCAAATATTCGAATTTTCAACAAAAGAAGATAAATGTTTAACCAAACATGAAATAGTTAAATTTTCAGTTCAAAAAATAATTTGAGCATATATTAACAAAATAGTTTAATTTTGAAAAAAATAAAAGATTTTTTAACTAAAATGATGAATTATGAACAAAACAAGAAAATATGAATTCTTAACAAAGTAGTTCTGCTTAGTAGATTTTCTAGTTGCTTGAAATTTACATTTGTGGAAGATCGTATTCCTTTGATTGAATCGTAAAAGCCATCATTCATTTATAAAAAGTAAAATCAAATAATTTATTTATTTATCAACCTGAGGGATTCTAAAGCCTACATTTTTTTAATGTAAACGAATGTCAAAAATAAATAATTGTTAATTTATAAATCAAAAAATGTTTCAAAATTTTTTCAAAATATTCTCTCAAAATTATTATTTTCAAAAATGAAAAATCATTTAAAACTTTTCCAGGCATTCTAAGAAAATTTTTGTATTATCTTGAAAGCTCTCTAAATCCTTAAACAGCTTCACAACTTTCTTTCGAAATATTGAAAAATCTACATTTTGTTTTTAAATTTTTGGAATGCTTTTAAATTTTTCAGATGTTTGAATACTGAAAAATTAAAAAAATCACTTAAAATGTTCCAAATTATTTTTTGATAATTTTGGATGTCTTTTCGAATATTTTTTAATATTCTGTTTAAATTAATTTTTCAAAATAAAAAGTCATTTCAAGTTTTCCCAGAAATCTTAGGAAATTTTTCTTAGTATCGTAAAAACCCTTGCTCCCTTTAATTTATACTTGCATAACTAAAACTTTAGATATGATGATGCAAATTGTCTCAGCTTTTATAAATTAGTTTTACATTCTCATCAGAGAAGGTATTAGATTACTGTAAAATTTGCCCCCCCCCCCAATCGCCCATTTTTATCAAATGTCCAAGTTGTGAGACCTTCTGCACCCAAAAAATAGGTTTTCGCGAATGACTGTATGTCTGTCTGTAGATTTTTAGTCTGTTAGCACAATAAGTTTCGGAACAATTGACAGATCAGATTCGCCTTTGGCATACTCTTTCAGTTTCCTAAACTAAAGGTCAGGTTTTTGAGCTATTTTGTATAAAAATTGAAAAAGTTAGAGTGCATGAAAGTATCCGTCTGCTGACAGCACGACGTGCTCTCGAGACCGTCATGTCGGAGTCACGTAGGAGGTGTCTTAACGTAACTTTAGGATACTAGGTCGAATTCTATAGTATATACACCCCTCCCCCCCCCCTACAAGCGGGGCTCAGCAAGAGGTACTCTTTATTTCCCTAGATAAACGAGGGATCCAAATGTTCGACTCAGTTAAAAGAAGAAAAAATAACAAGAGATCCGGATCGGGGCCCTCCTCTAACACACCCACAAAGATGGATGACTCCTCCGGGGCATTCGACCGAGAGCGATGAAGATATCTAACACTAATTGCAGCAAAACATTTTCTGTGGTAGAAGAATAGTTGACTGGGCTCTCTGTAAAGAAGAAACACCATAGTGGTGCCTCGAAATTAAAAGCCCGCATCGCGCGGCTTTCAAACAGCAGCCAAGGCTCCTTACAAGGCACTTCGGATGTCAAATATCATCAGGAGAATTTGTTTTTCTCAGTCTACGTACAAAATGAGGAAGAATTGGAAATACATTCCCTAGAACAGGTAGTCAAAACGGCAGAACGATCTGGAACAGCTAGGCCTTGCTTTCACGAAGATGACAAAGAGAGTTATCACGTCAGGTTATCCTGACCTTGAAAAAACCGCAGAGTTTTTGCGAAGGGCTCTGATTATTTCATGCAGAAACAATTTCCCTACAGGTATAGCTAAGACTGGGAAAGGTGCCGAATTTTGGAACAGCCGCCTGGAGAGACGTCTTAAAAAGAGTGAAGCGTCTTACAACAGGGCAAACAGAACCAGAGTGCCTTTAGCCTAGGGCATCTATTAGAAGCCACAAGTAGATGTCCGATGTGTCTGAGAACACCTAATCAATTCGTTGACTTGGAAGACGAGTTTACTCCGAATAATTCATTTTCAAAATATGGATTGTGTTTGCTGATACTAATACTAATACTTTATTCAGGCATGGAATGATCCATAAGTAGAAGACAGAGTATAGTTACATTTGTTGTTGCAAATGGTAGGCTTTAGGTAGTAAGAGAAATGAGGGTTATCTTGATCAGAGATTAAACTGGGAGACGCAAATACATAATACAAATTGAGAGCGCGACTGAACAATATTTCGGAAAAGCATAATCACAAGCGCTTTTGAGGTGTGTGCTACCGCGTTCATAGGAAGACTTAAGGTTGGTGCTTGATGGGAACATGTTATCATCTTTTTCTTATCGTCTGCAGGCGAATTTGGATTGGACGCGCTTGCATTTGCTTAGACCTTTGGCCGAAGGAGAGGAAAACTGCAGAAAACCTTTCCTGAGCGCAGCTGGTTAATGAAATTCTATACCATCGTGTGTTGACAATATTTATTAAAACAATCAAGCAACAGCAGCTCGTTCAGCGGGGTTCGGAATAGCTTCGACATTACGAAGGCATTCTGGACTGATCGACTTGAAGAATAGGCTATTAAGAGGGTCCTTCGGCAGTATTGTTATATACGAGGTGGCCGATTTGCCTCTTATTCTTATTTTAATCCTCTTTGGCTCCAGATAAAGGGGTGCATCTTCGACGAAGGGACACAAAACAAATTCTTTTTCACCTTCCTCATTTTCATGTTCTTCGGCATATCCAATGACGAATTTTCCAGTCTCATCAACTGCCACTTTGTGCTGGCCTGGCATTATTTTGAGAAATTGAATTGCATCGTGGTGCATTTGATATCTGCGCGTATGAATCTGGAGAGGTTTCTGTTGACCACAGCAACTTCGAAGCATTAATTCTGCAAAAAAAATATGAGTAAAATAACTATTGCTTGGGAATAGGTATACTACTGGCTTAGTACCACGCTAGGAAAGTAGTCAAATATTGGTACTGGATTGGTAGAGGAGACGCAAAATATGATACCGTAAAAAAATCTAGTTTTTATAATGTTCTGAACTCGATAAAGAATTGTCTAAGGTATCCAATACATGTACGATATTCAAAGCGTTTTATAAATTATTCTTAGAATTACAAATAGATTCTTAAACTTACCACCAGACTTAGGAAAAATCGTCAAAATTAAAAATAATGTACCAATCAGAAACCTCATTCTCGTGAATTCGAAGAAAATCCACCCACTAAGAACTTTTATAAAAAAGGAATATTGAAAAAAATGTTTCATTTTATATACCATTCGCTATCTCGCTTATTCAAACAGTCTAAACTTCAAGCAAAAATTTCAGGAAATTTTTACTTTTGTGGAATTATAATTTAAAAAATATTGAAAAGTCAATATTACGCAATAATCATCTCCACCAACATGAGGTCAATATACAAGTCATGGTCTGAATGTGGAAGAAATATAATAATTTTTATGATAAAAATAATACCTTGTGTGTATCAACAGAAACTTCACGTAATTTGATAAAATTGAATCTACAAAATCTCGTACCTGTCACGTCGAATCTTTCAGTAACAGAATTTAATTTATTCAGATAAGCAATTAATAAAAATTAATTTAATATTTTCACTAATCGAAGTAGCCTTTTTCTACTGATCTTCAGCAGCTCGATTATCTCTAATTTGAATCGTAGAATTTTATTTGTAATGGAAGTCCATAAATTCTAGCCAGATTAGTATTTTCTGTAATAAGATCTTGTCCCTCTATGTTAGAGCCTTTACACGTTGGCTCACAGCCATCCCGGTTTCTCCAATATTGACTTTGCCACTAGAACAAGAAACTTTATATACTCCCAGATGACTGCGAGGTGCATTTTTATCTGTAGGATTGTTTAGAAGTTGTCTTATTTTCGCAGATGGCTTAAATATAGTTTGAATGCTGTGTTTGTTAACAATTCTTTCTATTTGTTCCATGATACCTTGAATGTAGGGTAGGATGGTGGTCGTTTTTCTCTCTCTTTCTTAAGTAGGTTGTGTTGACTTGTTTTCTTGAGTGTATTTTCTTATTGCTTTATTAATTTGTTTGTGTTATCAGATCTTTTGTAAACCAGTACGGCCAAGAAAGACATTTTTCCGTTTTGTTCAATTTCCATGGCGAACTTGATACTAGGATGTAACTGACTGATGAAATCGAAGAACTTGTGTAGTCTAGTTCATGTCTCCAGATGATAAAAGTGTCGTCACCGTAATGGCACAAAAAATCCGGCTTAAACTTGGACTTGTCACAGATCTTAGTTTCTGGATTTTCCATAAAGATGTTGGCTATTGCAAGTGAGATTGGAGACCCCATTGCTGCTCCTGAGGTTTGTTCGCAGAATTGGTTATTGAAAGAGAAATAGGTATCAGTGAGACAGTGTTCTATCAAAGGTTTGAGATTGGAGGGGAAGTTTGTAAAGGATTTAATAATATCGATTGCATCAGAGATGGTTACTTTCGTCAAGAGAAATACTACATCGAAACATACTAGGATGTCTTGGGGTTGAATGTGAATCTGTTCTATCTTTCTGCTGAAGTCAAAATAGTTTTGTACTGCTTCTTTTAAACAGCCTAACGAAACTCCCAAAATGCCCGCTACTATTATTGGCTACAATCTACTTTCCTAACTATCCTAACTGCCTCCCTAAATGCTTCCTACCTTCCTGACTGCCTAAATAATCTCCCTAAATGCCCACTACTTTCCCATTTGCCCAATACTTCCCCATTTCCGCGAACAACCTTTTTAAATTTCTGCGCCCCTTTTAACTACCTAGCCAACCTCCCTAAATGCCCACTCTTTTAGAAATTCCTAAACAACCTTCCTAAGAACACGTTACTTCCCTAACTGATTGACCAACCTTCGTAAATTCCCGCTGCCTTACAAACTGAACAACCAACCTCTCCTAATTGCCACTTTCGTCAAATTGTCCAACCAACCTTCCTAAATATCTTGCACCTTTAGAACTGCCCAACTAACGTTCTTTCAGGAAAAGGTACTTTTATATTGAATTAAAAAAGAAAGCAGGGTAAAGAACAGTTTCTTGAATTGAAAAATAAATTTTATCCGGGTCGCTATCTCACTTGGTCTTCTGAATAATTGGGGGCTTTATCTAGATTGTAAAGCCACGAGAAAAAAAATTGTTTATCCAGACATTCAGAACTTCGAGTCGTGTGTACTCACAAAGATTCCACGTTATTCGATGAAAGTCAACGTACAAAATCACACACCTGACACGCTGATATTTTTAAGACCACAATTTTGTATAAAAGATAATGGAGAAGAAAAAATTCTTCATACTATGATAATATTTTAGATGTTATATTTTCCAAAAGTCGGAAATATAGATATTTTAACATTTCGAAGAAGACCTTTCCCTGGAGTAGCCGGTTACCGACATTACATATCATTGAGTTTTGAGCTTTAATTATTGGAAGAATACAATCCACGTTAGCAAGTAAAAAGAATTTCTTTCTAACGAAACCAGATCAAGCAACAGCAGCTTTTTCAGCAGGATTGGGAATAGCTTTGACATTACGAAGGTGTTCTGGACTGCTGATGGGCTTGAAGAACTTGTCATACAAAGGATCAGTCGGCAGTATTGTTATATAGGATGTGGCAGACTTGCCTCTTATTCTTATCTTAATCCTTCTTGGTTCCAAATCAGGGGGTCCTTCTTCGATGAAGGGACACAAAACACATCTATTCCCACATTCGTCGGCGTATCCAATGACGAATTTGCCAGTCTCGTCTACTACCACTTTGTCCGGGCCTGGCATCATTTGGAAAAAATCGGTTGCATCGGGGCTCAATTGGTAACGATGTGTATACATTTTAAGAGTTTTCTGTCTTCCACAGCATCTTCTTAGCATTAATTCTGCGAAAAGAAATTATGAGTAGTAAGATAATTATTGTGTCAATTACTATTAGTACTTGAGCGGAAATCTCAGATACGCGCTGGTACTAATATAAATGGTTCCTACCTTCCTGACTGCCTAACCAAGTAACTTAAAAGCCCAGTTTGTTCCAACGGCCTGACAAACCTCCCAGAAGTCTCTCATTTTCCTGGCTGCTCTACCAACCTTCCTAAATTCCTGCTGCCCTCCTAACTGTCTCATCAACATCCCTTGATGTCCGCTTCTTCAAAGCTGCGTAATCAACCTTCCTAAATGCCTGCTACTTCTCTATTTGTCGACAAACCTTCTCACATTAATGTGACCCTCCTAACTACATAGTCGGTCTCCCTGAATGTCTGCTTCCTTCCAACTGCCTGAAAACCCTCCCAGAAGCCTGCTACTTTTCCAACTTCTCTACCAACCTCCCTAAATTCCCGCTGTCCTCCAAACCGCCGCATCAACTTCCCTTTATGCCCGCTTCTTCCAAATTGCCTAATCAACCTTCCTAAATGCCCGCTACTTCTCTATTTGTCCGACAAACCTCCTCACATTGCTGCGACCCTCCCAACTACATAGTCAATCTCCCTGAATGCCCACTTCCTTCCAACTGCCTAGCAAACCTCCCAGAAGCCTGCTACTTTCCCAACGTCTCTACCAACCTCCCTGAATTCCCGAAGCCCTCCTAACTGCCTCATCAACTCCCCTTAATGCCCGCTTCTACCAAATTGCCTAATCAACCTTCCTAAATGCCTGCTACTTCTCTATATGTTTGACAAACCTCCTCACATTGCTGCGACCCTCCCAACTACATAATCAATCTCCCTGAATGCCCACTTCCTTCCAACTGCCTGCCAACCCTCCCAGAAGCCTGCTATTTCCCCAAACACTCTACCAACCTCCCTAAATTCCCGCTGTCCTCCTAACCGCCGCCTCAAATTCCCTTTATGCCCGCTTCTTCCAAATTGCCTAATCAACCTTCCTACCTACATAGTCAATCTCCCTGAATGCCCGCTTCCTTGAAACTGCCTGAACAACCTTCCTAAGAGCATGTTACTTCCCTAAGAGACTGACCAA
>CAKNXH010001857.1:0-11889 GCA_932178445.1 Andricus quercusramuli | reverse complement strand
AATTTCACTAATTCAATTAGTAGAAATTTCACTAATTCAATTAGTAGCATTGTATCTGACTGTTAAATTAGTGATTTTCTCACGTTCTACTAAATGAAATGGATAGAGATCCTATCCTTTTGAATCATTTTGAATCTTTATGATCGAAATAGATAGATAAAATGTATCCCATTCTACCCCTTTATCAATCTGAATTCGCGTCTATCCTTTTCAATCCTCTCTTTTCTATCTCATCCTATACTTTATCTATCCGCCACAATCTTTTTCTATCTCTTTGTCAATCTAAATTCAAGTCTATCTTTTTCAATCTCCTTTTCCCTATCTCTTCTTATCCTCGACCTATCCACGTCAATCTTTTGCTATCTTTTTGTCTCTATAAATTCACGTCTTTCTTTTCCAATCTCCTTTTCTCTATCTCTTCTTATCCTCGATCTATCCGCGTCAATCTTTTTCTATCTTCTTGTCTAAATAAATTCACGTCTTTCTTTCCCAATCTCCTTTTTTCTATCTCAGCCTATCCTTCTTCCATCAACGTCAATCTTTTTCTATCTCTCTATCAATCTAAACTACCGTTATCTATTTCAATCTCCCTTTCCCTAACTATTCTCATCCTCAATCTATCCACGTCAATCTTTTTCTATCTTTCTGTCTATTTAAATTCAGATCTTTCTTTTCCAATCTCCTTTTCCCTATCTCAGCCTATCCTCCTTCCATCAACTTCAATCTTTTTATATCTCTTAATTAATCTAAACTCCCTTTATCTTTTTCAATCTCCTTTTTTCTATCTCATCCTATCCTTCTTCTATCGACTTCAATCTTTTTCTATCTTTTTGTCTATGTAAATTGACGTCTTTCTTTTCCAGTCTCCGTTTCTCTATCTCATCCTATCCTGCTTCTATCAACTTCAATCTTTTTCTATCTTTTTGTCTATATAAATTCACATCTCCTTTTCTCTATCTGATTCTATCCTGCTTCTATCGACGCCAATCATTTCCTATCTTTTTATCTCTATTAATTCAATTCTTTCTTTCCTAATCTCCTTTTCTCTATCTCATCCTATCTTGCTTCTATTAACGTCAATCTTTTTCTATCTCTCAAACAATCTAAACTCCCTTCATCTTTTTCAATCTCCTTTTCCCTATCTCTTCTTATCCTCGACCTATCCACGTCAATCTTTTTCTATCTTTTTGTCTATATGAATTCACATTCTTCTTTTCCATCTCCTTTTCTCTATTTCCTCCTATCCTACTTCTACCACGCCAATCTTTTTCTATCTCTCTATCAATCTAAACTACCGTTATCTTCTTCAATCTCCTTTTCTCTATCTCATCCTATCCTCCTTCTATCGACGTCAATCTGTTTTTATCTTTTTGTCTCCATAAATTCACGTCTTTCTTCTCCAATCTCCTTTTCTCTATCTCATCCTATCCTTCTTCTATCGACTTCAATCTTTTCCTATCTTTTTGTCTATGTAAATTGACGTCTTTCATTTTCAATCTCCTTTTCCCTATCTCATCCTATCCTGCCTGTATCAACTTTAATCTTCTTCTATCTTTTTGTCTATGTAAATTCACATCTCTTTTTCTCTACCTTATCCTATCCTGCTTCTATCGACCTCAATCTTTGTCTATCTTCTTGTCTATATAAATTCACGTCTTCCTTTCCCAATCTCCATTTCTCTATCTCATCCTATCTTGCTTCTATTCACGTCAATCTTTTTCTATCGCTCATACAATCTAAACTCCCTTTATCTTTTTCAATCTCCTTTTCCCTATCTCTTCTTATCCTCGATCTATTCGCGTCAATCTTTTTGTATCTTTTTCCTTTTCCAATCTCCTTTTCTCTATCTCATCTTATCCTCCTTATATCAACGTCAATCTTTTTATATCTTTTTGTCTATATGAATTCACGTCTTTCTTTTCCAATCTCCTTTTCTCTATCTCATCTTATCCTACTTCTATTAACGTCAATCTTTTTCTATCAATATAAACTCCCTTTATCTTTTTTAATCTCCTTTTCCCTATCTCTTCTTATCCTGCTTGTATCGACGTCAATCTTTTTCTATCTTTTTGTCTATAAAATTCACGTCTTTCTTTCCAAGTCTCCTTTTCTCTATCTCATCCTATCCTGCTTCTATCAAAGTCAATCTTTTTCTATCTCTAAAACAATCTAAACCCCTTTATCTTTTTCAATCTCCTTTTCCCTATCTCTTCTTATCCTCGATCTATCCGCGTCAATCTTTCTCTTTTTGTCTATATAAATTCACGTCTTTCATTTTCAATTTCCTTTTCTCTATCTCATCCTATCCTGCTTCCATAAACGTCAATCTTTTAAGATTGATAGAGATATGGAAAAAGATTGACGTGGACAGATGAAGGATAGGATGAGATAGAGAAGGGGATATTGAAAGAGATAGAAGTGAATTCACATCGAAAAACAGATAGAAAAAGATAGACGTTGATAGATGTATGATACAATAAGATAGGGAAGAGTAGATTGAAAAAGACAGATGGAAATTTAGATTAATTCAGAGATACAAAAATATTGACGTGGATAGATAAAGGATAGGATGAGATAGAGAAAAGGGTATTGAAAAAGATAGACGTGAATTCAGAATGCAAAATAAATAGAAAGAGATTCACGTGGATAGCTCAAGGATAAGAAGAGATAGGAGAAAGGAGATTGAAGAAAATACTAGAATTTAGATTGACGAAGGGATAAAAAAAGATTGAGGTGGTTAGAGAAAGAAAAAGGTGAGACAGAGGAGAGGGTATTGCGAAAGATAAACGTGAATTTAGATTGGAAAACAGAAAAGGATTGACATTCATAGATGTGTGATACAATGGGGTAGGGAAGAGAATATTGAAAAAGATAGAAGTGAATTCAGATTGAAAAATAGATAAGAAGAGATTGACGTAAATAGTTCGAGAATAAGAAGAGATAGGGAAAAAGAGGTCGAAAAAGATAAAGGGATTTTAGATTGATTGAGAGATAGAAAAAGATTGACGTTAATAGAAGCAAGATAGGATGAGATAGAGAAAAGGAGATTGGAAAAGAAAGACACGAATTTATATAGACAAAAAGATAGAGAAGGATTGACATGGTAGAAGTAGGATGGGGTGAGATAGAGAAAAGGAGATTGGAAAAGAAAGACGTGAATTTATATAGACAAAAAGATAGAAAAAGATTGACATGGATAGATCGAGGATAAGAAGAGATGAATAAATAAAATTTAATCCCATCAACAATCAGTAGATTTACGAATTTTCATCTGATCTATGACGTGTGATGACTTTGTAAAGCTCTTCACCTGGAGTGATTACTAGATTCACTCTGAATTACCTAAGGCTGCTCGAAATTTCGTATAAGAATTCTGGATTACATACAATTATTGTGGATTACTTGTAATTAATTAACAACAAATTTGTTAAATTTATAAAAAATGGATTACCTTTTACCGGAATGGTAGAATTTTTTACCTAGAATATTAATTTTATATCGAAAAAAAAACGAATTTTCGAAATATGCATGAATTTTGAAGAAAGCAGTTGGATGTTCAACTGAAGAGGATCAATTTTAAGCTACAGAAATGAATTTTCAACTAAAATGAAGATTCCTTGAATGTTCCTGACTGTTAAATAAGTTTGTTGGATTTTTTACTTCTAACCAAATTTTAGAATCCTCAACCAATAAAATTCATTTTCAGCCAAATAGTTGAATTTTCATCAAAATAATAAATTTTTTAACCAAGAAGAAGAACTTTCAACAAAATAGTTAAATTTTAACAAAGCAACTAAATATTTGATTTCCCAACTAAAAAAGTTCCAATTTTAGGAAAATATTTGAATTTTGAACAAAATAGTTAATTTTTTAACTAAAAAGATGGATTTTCAATAAAATCCTTAAAATGATTTTTCAAAAAAATAGTTGAATTTTTGACCAAAGATTTGAATTTTCAACTAAAATAGTTAAATTTTCAATTAAAACGTAAATATACAACAAAACAATGATTTTTGAAGAAAATTGTTAAATTATCTACCAAAAAAGTTAATTTCCAGCCTAATAGTTGAATTTCCAACAGAGTAGTTATTTCATTAACCAATAAATAATTTTTTGCCCAAGAAGATTAGTTTTCTACTGGAAAAGACGAATTTTCAAAATAGTTAAATTTTCAATTGGAACATAAATATACAAAAAAAAGGTTTTTCAACAAAACAGTTAAGTTTTTAATTAAAAAAATGAGTAACAAAATTTGTGAGCTTTCTACAATGGAGATTAATTTTTAACTAAATAATTTATTGAATTTTCAAACAAAACAAAAAGAGGATTTTTCAACAAAAAAAATTAATTTTCAACGAAACAGTTGAATTTTAAACTAAAGGGGATGAAATGTCAGTCAAATAGTTGTATTTTCATCTAAAAAGATAAGTTATTCACCAAAAATAATATAGTACCATTTTCAATTGAGAAAATTAACTTTGTAACAACAAGAAAGGATTTTTTAACAAAATAGTCAATTTTTCAAGATAAAATATGAATTTTTAACTGGAATGATGAATCTTCAATTGCAATGATTTAATTTCCAGAAGGAAATAAATTTTCGACCAAAAAACAACAACTTTTTAAAGAATATTTAAATTTTCAACAAAAGACATGAATTTTCAACTGATATAGTTCAATTTTTTATAGTGATATTATCAACCATACAGATGAATCTTCAACTAATAACAAGAATCTTCAAAGAAAACCTCAAAAAGTAAATTTCTAACAAAATATATAAATTTTTAACGAAAAAGTTAATTTTTAGCAAAATAGGTGAATTTTAAACAAAATAGTTAATTTTTTAACAACAAAAAAAGAATTGTCAACAAAACAGTTTAATTTATAATAACACGAATTATTTCATCAAAATTGTTCAATTTTGTACAAATTAGATTAATTTATAACCAAGTACTTGAATTTTCAGCCAAGAAGATTAATTTTCTACTGCAAAAGAGAAATTAAAAAAATATATAATTGCAAATTACTGTTTTCAAGATTTGTATTTCAAAGGTATGCAATTTTGCTTCTTTGTCTGGAAATAGTTCAATTTTGAAAATTTCCAATTGAAAATTTTTCTATCTCAAAGATTAAAAATTTGAAATTGTCCAATTTTCAATATTAGAAATTGCGGACTTTAATCTTTAATGTGTTTAATAGAAAATGATGTAATTTCGAATGCGTTCCGTTCGCGTTCGGCAGAACATCACGGTACATTTAGCAATTATATCGTGATTTGTGCCTGTCCCGCGATCCGGAAATGAGAAGCGAAGGTGAGCAACCTTTTTTCCCCCATCAATAACAACTGTTTTCACACTTATATTTCCCTTTTTTTTTTTGTAACGGAGGCGTAAAATCCTCCGAGCCTTATTTATCATACCCCCTCCACTCGCTTCGCCACCCCTTCCACTACTTCCCCTCTCCCACTTTACGTCAAAATACTCTCTTCCGTTCCATTGCTTCCCTTCCCTTCCCTACAATTTCTCCACTTATTCCCCTTTCCTGCCCTTATTCCCCTTTCCTTCCCTTATCCCCTCTCCAATTCTCCTCCATTTTCTTACTTACCCTTCCCTCTTAACACTTACCACCTCTTCCTACTTTCCTACTTCACATTGCCTTTCTCACTTCTACTCCAAACCCTTATCTCCACTGACACTTTCCCTACTTTTCATCACTTCTCACAGTTTTCCCCTCATTCATACTTTCTCATCTACAGTGAGTCTCCTCTTCAATCAGTTACTAGATCCTTCCCACCCCTCTCCTATTTTCTTACTTCCTCTTCTTGATCATCACTCTTCTTTCATCTCTACTTTCCGGCCACTCTATCCCTGTACTTTTCCAACTACAAGTCATATTACTTCCCCTGTCTTGCTTCTCTCGCTGGTGACTTCTTCTTCCTTTTCCCTCCCTCTCCCCACTCCTTTTCTCCTTCACACTCTTCTCCAATTCCTTACTTTTCCTACTTCTCCACTCTGCCCTTTCCCTGTACTTCCCTAACTACAACTCACATCACTTTCCCTTTCTCACTTCTCCTCTTGCCAGCGACTTCTTCTCCCTTTTTCCTTCCCTCACCCCACTTGCCTTCTCCTTCTCCACACTCTCATCAATTCCTCACTTTTCCTGCTTCTTCCCTCGGCCCTTTCCCTTCCTTTTCTCTTTCCCCCTACTCCTAATCTTATCACCGCCGCCATGTAACCTACTTTTCACAGCTTTCCACCTTCTCCTCCTTATCTCTACTCTCCTACCTAGCATCACCCTCCAGTATCATCATACTACTCTCATTTCCTTTCCCTTATTACCACAAATCCTTTTTTTGCCTATCAATTTCCCTTTATCCGTACCTTGCCCAATTTCCTCCCCCATAATGACTTTACCGTCTCATTACCGAACAACCCTTCTAGCATCTCCTACCTTAACTCCCCCACCATCTCCCAACTGAACCTCCTAATCCCTCCACCTTCCTCCCCTACTCCCACACTAATTATACCAACCCCACTTCCTTTCCCCTTACTTCCCTCTAATCCCTGTCATTCCACACCCACTTCGCCTCTCATCACTCAATTCCCGTCCCCTCCCACTAACTCTCTCTTTCCTTCCACTAGTTTCCCTGTTTACCCACTACCCTTCTGCCTATAAGGGTTTCTGTTCGGAAGCATGAAAACTAAGAAAGCAACTGTGTAATATTTTGTTCCGATAAAGAAGAAATTTTGTGATTGATTTGGCAAAAACTGCCTCAAAAATCCAGTACATCATGTTCCCTCGCATCATATCACTGAGGGCTCCTCCCTACTTTCCCTACTTTCATCGCTTCTTTCACTCTAACATCCTCTAGCCTCACACACTGCCCTCACTACCTTTAATCTACCCTTCTCATGGATACCCTCTTTCTTCCATACTACCAATTCCAATCCCTCTTCCATCATATCACTTACTACTGCTCCCCTTCCCTATTCCCTTCTTTCCAATTCCTGCTCATCACTTCATCGCCATCCCCACTTTCCCTCTACTCCTTCCCCTACTTCCCCAAATATAAATCCTATCATTTCACCTCTCACACTTCTCCCCTCACAAGTCACTTCCCTTCCCTTGGCTTTCTTCCCTACCTCAGTTTCCTTTTTGTACCCCACTCTCTCCCCAAATTCCCTACTTCCCCTACTTCTTCCCTCCAAACTTTCCCAACCCTCCCCCTCTCTCCCCTACTCACAATCCCTATCCCTACCGCCACTTGACCTACTTCCCATTACTTCCCACTATGTTGCCCTAACCTAATTTACCCTATTAACTCTACTATACCACCTACAGTTACACACCCGTTCCATCATTTACTACCCCTCTCTTCCCTTATTCCCTTACTTTGTCTTTCTGCCCATCAATTCCCCGTTGTCCCTAGTATACGAACACTCTCTGTCCGTAGTCCCCAACTAAAACTCTGATCACTTCACAACTCCCACCTCTCCCGTTATCAGTTTCTTCCCCTTCCTTGTTTTGCTCCACTCCTCTGATTATTTTCTCCTCTCGCAATTCCCTTTCCCATACTTCCCCAACCGTCTCATCACTTACCAACTCTTTTTACTTCCCCTACTCCAACTCCTTCACCATGTCCCCACTGCACCTCCTAATATCTCTACCTTTACCTCCTTCACCCACACTCATTACATCACCCCCACTTTCTCTTTCTTTACTTTCCTATCACCCCTACTACTCCACCTCCATTTACCCTTCCATCACTTACTTCCCATTCCTTCCCTCTAACTCTCTCTTCCCTTCCACTATTTCCTTTTCCTTCCACTACTACCCCTCTGCCTCTAAGGGTTTATGTTTGGAATTATGTAACCCAAAATTTCAGAGAATAATTTGAAAAATAAAATTGTGAATTTTTCACTCAATCTCTTCTTTTACAAAAAAGTTTTCACATTTTAACTACAGAATACTCAGATGCAATAATATCTCGAAGATAATAAAAAGTTCAGGTTTCCGAGCTCCATCCTAATGTGCAATGTGCACTTTTCGAGCTTACCGAAATGCATTTGTGAAAATAGTGAAAATTAGGTCGCCGGAAACGCGGAAACCGTTTTTAAAATGAAAGTAAAAAAACTTTGCTGATTTCGCTTACAGCTTTTCCAGCATTTTTCTCTTTTTCTGCTCCCCGCAAAACTTGGCGGCCCTACCTGATTGCGGAGCGAGAAGCCCAGGCCTCGCAATAATATTCGAGTTTTCAACTCAATAAGCGCTTGATTAAAATGTGCTCCGAGCCCGGCCACCAAGTAATTTGAAAATGAGACGTTTTACGAAACTTTAAATGCGATGCAGCAAGATATTCTACTTTGTTGTTTTTATCTTGGCAAGACCAACGCGAGACCAGTAACTTCCGGGCAGGAATAAAATTTTTCATGGTTTTGTAATTTAGCGTAATTTAGCGTACAAACTTTTTTCTTCACATTGCTCCTAATTTATCATACATCCACTTGCTTCACCACCCCTCCCACTACTTCCCTTCCCCAACTACTTTTTCTTTCACACTTCTTCCTTACCACTCACTTCCCTGCCATTTCTTCCCTCCCCTCCCTTAAATCTTCACCACTGATTCTCCTTTCCACCTCCCCTCCCACAATTACCCATTCCTTATGTTCCCTACCCTCCTAAAACGACCCTTTCCTACTTTCTGTACTTCCCCTCGTCACCCTTCTTTCGACTTCAAGCACATTAACTCACTCCCCTCATTCCCCCACCCCTCTACTCTTTCTTTAACCCCTACCTTTCCTACTCTTAACCCTTATAACCGCTGACGATTCCCCTATTTTCCATCATTTGTTATCTAGACTTAGACTCCTCTTCCATTTATTACAACCTCTTTCCTTCTTTCCCCAATTCCCTTACTTTCTCTTTCTGCCCATCGCTTCATCCTCATCCCTACTTTTCCACCACTTTCTCCCTGTACCCCAACTACAACTCTCATCACTTCCCCTCCCCACCTTGATTCTCCTCTGACTATTCATTTTTCTCCCTTGTTTTCCTCCTCTACCACAACCTACATACCTTACCTACTTCGCCTGGCCTTCCTCGCTTCTACTCCAAATACCCTCACTTACTCCTCTCACTTACACCTTCCCTCTTCCTTCTTCCCCCGCTATCTCCTCCAATTACCCGCTTTTCCTACTTCGTCTTGCCTTCCTCGCTTCTACTCCGAATACACTCACTCCTCTCACCTACACCTCCTCCCCTCTTCCCTTTCCCTACACTTCCCATTTCTCCCCTACACCCAATCCTTATCACCACCGACACTTCCCCTACTTCCCATCACTTCCCACCTTTTTCCCCTCGCCCCTACTTTTCCACCTCGTCACCCTCCTCTATCAATTACTACCCCATCCCTGCCTTCCCCCTTCCCCTAAATACTAAATAAAGAATGACTTAATAAGCGTTTGATTAAAATTTTCTCCGAACCGACAAGCTAAAGTCGAGACCACTAACTTCCGGGCAGAAATGAAATTTTTAATGGCTTTGCAATATAGCCTGAGCATTCTTCTTCTTTATGTTTGGAAACTTTTTTCTTCACATTGCTGCTTGAAGAAATATTTTTTATTTCAGTACATAAAATGCAGATTTTCGAAATTTCTTAAATAAAATGATTTCCTGCAATTTTGGAAAATAACGTAGAAGAGTTTTGAGGAAAGGATTTCAGCTCCACGAAATTAAAAAATTTCAGACAAAAATTTCAATTTTTTAATATTTTGAACAAAAAAGTCAGAATCTTTTTAAGAAGTCTGGAAGGCTTCAGGTCAGTCCATTTTTTTCTTAATATTTCTGAGAAAGTAGTTAACTATTTTGTTATTCACTGAAATTTATTTCAAAAGAATATTCAAAAAGATTTCAAAAGATTTCAGAAGATTTCAAAAATTATCATCCAAAAAACCTGGAAGATTTTAGGTCAATTTTTTTCAATTTTGCTGGTTCTTTTCCAAATTTTAGAAAAAAATTTAATTGAGTTTTTATTTTGAAAAAATAATTTGAAGATAGTATTTCAAAATATATTAACTTATTTCAAATGATTTCATAAAATTTCAAAGAAGAATGTAGGAGATTGTAAAGCGAAATATTTGAGTTTTGCAAGATTACAAAATTTTATAAAAAAATGTAGATTTTTGAAGATTTTCAGCAGAAAAATTTGAAACTTTTCAAGATTTTTGAAAGATTCTTGGAGAATAAAATAATTTTCTTAAGATTTATGTATGAGATGATTTAAAATTTTTATTTACTCAAATGCATTTCATGAAAATATTCAAAAAGATTTCAAAAGATGTCGAAAATTGTCAAACAGAAAAACTGTTACAGAAACTTTTTTTATTTTTAGAATTTCGTCAAAAATTTAGAAAAAACTTTAATTTTTCATTTTGAAAAATCAATTCGAAGCTTTTTAAGAAAGTTAAAAGGTATCAAAGAGAATTAATTTTTTTTCCAAGATTTCTAGAAAAATTTGAAACGATTCTTAGGTTGACAAAATTTATTTTATGAGAATATCTAGAAAGATTTAAAATCTTTAGAAGAATCCGAAAATTTTCAGAAAAGACTTTAAGGCAATATTTGTAATTTTCTAGAATTTCGTCGAAGTTTCAGGAAAAATTTGAGTCACCTTAGAAGATATTAAAATGTTCTTAAAAAATTTTTGAATTATTGAAAAATTGACAGAAGATTTCAACAATTAAAAAAAAACTGTAAATTTTTGAATATTTTGCAATAAAATTTTTAAGTTCTCAAAGAAAATGTTTTTTTACATTATATTGCAAATTATTATGTACGTTAAACTGTAATTTGCCTAAGATATTTTTTCTTTTGACTAAAAAATATTTTTTGGCTCAAAATTCAACAATTTTTTTGGAAATTCGTCTTTTTTGGTACGAAATGAATTTTCTGAAGAATCTCAGGAAAATTATATTTATATTTTCAAATTATTCTTTTAATTTTCCTGAAATTTTCTAAGTTGTTATTTCCAAGAGGAATTGTAATTTCAAAAATTTATTTTCAAAAGAAAAAATGTAAATTGTAAGTGATTCTTTAATAATCGAGTCAAAAAAAAATTATTTGTATTCATTATTAATAAATATTGAGATTTTTCCGCACTATCAATTTAGTGAATTTAAATTTCCAACTCAGAATTTTTATTTGACAATAAAATTTAATTCTGAATGTTTCTCAGCATTATTAATGACAGTGACCATTTTTTATTTAAATATTTTTTAATTTTATAATAATTCTGTTCTTGAAACTTTGCTACCACATCATAATTGGTAAAAAACTTATAATATATTAATTTATTATTCATGGTTTATTTGAAAACTTTACTTTTCAAGCTCTGAAAATTTCAAAATATGTCAAAAAAGAATCTGAAAGATTTTGAGACAAATTTTGGAAATTTTCCAGTATTTCAAATTTTAAGATAACATTTTTTTTTGAGATTCCAGCGAAAATGTAAATCGATTTTTCAATTTGAAAAATTAATTTTTTAAAAATATTTAAAAAGCTTTTAAAACATTTCAAATTATTTTCCAAAATTTATGGAAAGAATGGAGACAATTTTAAAGCAATATTTTCTATTTTCGCAAGCTTACAAAATCAAAAAAGAAAATTAAGTTAATTAAAAAATTAAATTAAAAAAATTGAAAAATTAAATTAATAAAATTAAAATTTATTAAAATTAAGTAAATTTAAGAGATATTCAGAATTTTTGAAAAAGATACAAAAATAATTACGAACTAAAAATATTTTAACAAATTTAAAACAAAATGTAGATTCTTGAAGATTTCGAATAAAAAATTTGGAAGCTTTTTAAGAATAAAAAAAATTACTTTTTCA